>SNQN01005844.1:0-21576 GCA_008642245.1 Bassia scoparia
CGAGGACGTAGCTTCGGACCCTTAGGAACCCTTGTCGAGCCTTAGAACCCTCGAAACCTCCTAGATCTAATGCAAAAGAATGTTTTTGAATGTGTTTATGTGTGTATGAGAGAGTATTTGAGGAGAGAGAGAGTGTATGAGAGAGTTTGGATGTGAGAGAGAGAGAAGTGTATAGACCGTCCAAAACTTCGTAAATGAACGATGGGGGTCTCTTATTTATAGGCAAGGGCTGAAATCGGCCAAAAAAGGCAAGGAACTAGGCGCATTACACCCAAAACTGGGCGCAATTACACCCAAAACTGGGCGCAATTACACCCAAAACTATGGGCACAATTGCGCCTAGTATTTGCTTGATTTTGGCCGATTTGTTTTGACATAAATAAGGAGATCGTGATAAAATAAATTAGTGATAAAATAAATTAGTGATAAAATCAAAGAAAACATGCGCATGGTTTTATACGATTGCAGATGATTATATTGCAATTCTAGGGATATTTGTCTTTCTCGAGACGCTTGTCTCGAGGCAAAATATCCCGGGGTGGCCTTCTTTGCTCGGTTTTGCGTTTTGCTTAAAAAATGCGTAAAATATTAACACCATAAATCGAAAAAAATATATGAATCATTCCTTGTGGAAATGTAATATTATGTGTTTAAAATTTTGTGAAATTTTGGAGGCTGTTTTCGATAATTTAAACTAATTATTGGCAAAATTTAATTAAATTGTCGAAAATCTCCGAAAAAACGCAAAAAAGCCGTCACGGGTTAGAAAAAATTCAGAAAAATACTGAAAAACTTTAAGAATGGGTCCAAGGAATAAGTTAAAATTATTTGAAAATTGAACTTACTTTTTGGAGGCTGCTAAGGTGCCTGAAAGAAAAGGTGCTCGGTGTAAAGGGGACTGGCATTTTTAAGAGGCCTGTCAGGGTCCTAACTCTACGTCGATTTAACTTGTGTGTTGCAACGGTGTCTTATCATGTGGTGTCTTGGCTAGGACAAATGTAGGTATCTACACCTATATAAATTACCTCCATAAGGAAGGACAAGAAAACTACACTCACAAAACTCAACAAAAGGAAGGATAATAATAAGCCCAAAAATTGAAATAAACTCTCATGAAGAGATAGAAAAACCCAAAAAATGGGAGTTAAGCTCTATAAAAGATCGAAAGGAGGAGTATTCATAGAAAAAACTAAACAAAACCAAAGAAGTTAGGGAAAAGAATTGGGTCATATACCATCAAAGAATGATGGTAGCCCCGACGAATACAGAAGACAGTTAGATTATAGGGAGAGATTTTTCATGTATGAACATTATCATTAATCCACGAATAATAAAATGAAAAAATAATAATATGAAAATATTTGATATTGATACGCTATTAGTGCTTGTATAAATCCAATTTATTGTACTACTTCTATCAACAAATAGAGCACTTAGTCATGTTCTTTTATCAACGTTATTTAAATGTAGAGTTTCAGTAAAAATAAATGTAGTTCAGTAGTAATAAGTTAGTTCCATAAAAATAAGTTTCAGATCAAATCACAACAGAGAAAACTAGCCATTACCCGATCCGTCTGAAACAAACCAAAAACGGTCCGGCTAAAACGCGGGAGACGGTCGGTGATGGTGTACGACACCTTTAGGGTCGGTTAACCGAACGGTCGGTGAATTGTATGGTCGGGAATTTATGGTTAAACGGTCGGTAAAACGGTTACCGACCGTACTTACCGTGCCGTTTTAAGAAAACAGACGTTGATTTGCGTCCTCTAAAACGGACGCAATTTTATCGACCGTTGTGCAACGTCGCAGATTATCGACCGCCAAACGGTCGGTAATGTAGCACATTTGCGACCGGTAGCGGTCGGAAAATAGCTATGAATTCAATTTTTTATTCAAATAAATATAGCAATTTTATGATTACCGCCCGTTAGGGCTTTAGCGTCGCAAAAGTCAACTTTTGATTGTTACGACCGCCTGAACGGTCGGTAAAAATTCAAATGTTGACTTTTGCCGACCGCTAAAGCGGTCGGTAAACTATTTATATTAAATAAAAAAAAAAGCTGTCAGAGAAGACTCTGACACTTTTGTATACTTGAGCCAAATAAATCACAACCATAGAGTATTTAATTTTACAACTTTTATAATAAATCAAGCCATACTATGTAAATAATACTTTACAATAAGTTTTTTAATCATTTATCAAGCTATTCTAAATAATAAATTCTTGTAGGTGAATAGCAATGAGTTTTAGGTCAGTAAAAAAATTCCAATCCTTAAGAAATTCGTTAAGGTTTCAGTAAAATCAAGTAAGTTCAGTTACGTACAATAAGTTTCAGTTCAATACCGCATTATGTTCAGTTCATGTACCAATAAGTTCAGTTACGGTAAAATAAGTTCAGTCAGCAAATTCAGTTGACGAAATAGGGCTTATGTGTGTTACTGCAATATTTCTTCAACTTGTGCCAAATCTCAAGAGTAAGCTTATTCTATATTTTATATTTAACTTTTTTTATGAGTCTCAAACCTGTGACACTTTTCACTTTTATTGTTTATTGAATTCAATTAGAATTTAACAATAGTTTGTCATGATAAATTTTGTATTTAACACTTTGTATTTAATTTAAATTTTCACCTTTAGCTATTGATTGATGTTACATAGTTTATCCATAATTTTATTGTGCACCAGATTAGAGTGACCCTTTTTGGTAAATATAGTAACCCTTTTAATTATTATATTGACCCTGTTTTATCACTATATTGATGAAAAGTGAATAATGAATTACTATATAGACTAAAAGAGTCACTATATGCTTGGTACACAATAAATTTATTGTGCATAATAATGCAACAAGAACTTCTGATTTTTTAATGTTATACCAATTTTGATTAAATTGGCAAGTAGTAAAAAATGTCTTTCAAATTTTGTTTCTTTTATATTTTTTTTTTAAATCAATTCATTAAGGGCAATTATATCATTTAATGAGGAGTGACACAAATGCTATCCCATTCCCTTAGTAAAAGAGATGTTGAGCCCATAACAACCATATGCGAATATATGTATGATATCATACATTGAAATTAAGGGGGTGTTGTGGTCAAAATGTTAAATACACATATTATTTCCCCTAAAAAAAAATCCTCACCTTGTAAGTATTCAAGAGTTGAGACCACTATATAAGGCTAAGGGGCTACACCTATCTATCGTTGCAATATGATTTTGAGATGGGAAAAAAATCATTGATGGCTTGTATATTTGGACTTGTATTCCTTGTAACGGACGCAACCCATACTCGTTTGACAAGTACTACTGATAATAATTCTATGAGCACTCACACTCAGTGAGGAAACGAAATTCCTCAATGTCGTCTCTTCTATCCTTCTTTCCTCTCTTCCCACCTAAAATTAATTTTTGTATGGGCAACTTATTCATCCGGTTTAAAAAAAAAAAAAAAAAAAACCTAAACATTCTCTCTCCTACTATTTTCTATACCTCGCCATACTACACTTCATCTTTTAATATTTCATACATTTATTTTTTTTTATCTTAAATTAAGTTTTGGTAGGCTCACAAGCAAAAATGTATATATTTGATGCATACCTAGTGGGACCACTGCCATACTATTCACCATGAAAAATTTTTCCCATACTTCGGTTGGAAAATCAATTTTCATCATGAGGAGTTATTACTTTCCCCATTGATGTGGTCCAAAACTCCAAATAACATCAATTTTTCCCCATTATTTTTCTCATGAGGAAAACTGATGACCATAGTGTGAGTAGGTCTATCAATTCGGATCAACAGTTCAGTTTATGGTTGGATTCAAATACTTCAGTCCAATTCAGTTCAGTTCAATTCAATTCAGTTCAGTTAAGTTCAGTTGGTAACAGTTTAGTTCAATTCAATTTGACCAAGTTCAGTTCAATTCAGTTTTGGGCGGATTGAAACAGTTCAATTTAATACAKTTAAGTTCAATGCAGTTAAAATAGAAGCTCAGTTCAGTTCAGTTTARTTTTGGTKGATAACAATTCAATTCAATTCGGTTGAACCAAAATTCAATTYATTCAATTTAGCTTTGGTTGGTATCGGTWCAGCTCAATTCAATTGAGCCGTGATTCAGTTCAGTTTTGGATTAGTAACTTGGTACCGGTTCAGTTCAATTTAGTTGAATCGTGATTCATTTCAATTCAATTCAAATTTGGTTGGCATCGGTTCGGTTCAGTTCAGTTGATCCGATATTCGATTCAGTTCGTTTTACATTGATAACAAAAGAATTCTATTCAATTGAATTGGGATCCTGTTTAGTTCTAGTCGTTTGAAAGTGTGTTCGTCTAATATCGATTCTATTCAATTCGGTTCAGGTTTGCTTTGAAGGAAGTTCATATCAATCCAGTTAAATCAAAAACCGGCTAGGCTCGGACTTGTTTAGTAACGTTTCGAGGATATTCRTTCAGATCAGATGATGTCGTTATATTACGATTTTATTCCAATTAGGCCCAAAATATCATCGTGTTGGTTCACTATATGTTGTAGATCATGCATGTATCCACGACGATAAGGATTGAAGGTGGATTCTTGATGTCGTTGAGTTATGAGTTTTATGATATGAAAGTCAATTAATCAACTCTGTCTAAGTTAATTAATAAAGCATATCATGTTAATTAATCAACTCCATATAAGATCAAAGTCAACTCCATATGATATCAAAGTCAATTATTATGATGTTTTACAACAATATCTCTCTTAAGGAAATAGATGATTGTATCAACAGTCTAATAACGATAGTGTTTCATACATTTAGTAAGAAAGAGCAGATGTCTAATATAGTAGGTTATAGTTGATTTATTGGTTGTATCTTAATGTCTACTTTTATTTGATGATTGAARAAGCAAGAGTATATAATTCGATTAGTCTTAGGATGGAGTTTCTAATATCAATCATTAACTTAATTACATTGTTTGGCTAAATAAAAGATGTTTAATACCACTTGTAACTGTTCCCTTTATGATATTATGATTAAGTTYCCGATATGAGGGACTCTCCTATAAGGAAGGATTAGATGTGAAGAGTGAATATTACTGTACAATTACAATGAGTACATATTGTTTTCGTAACTACCTTGTCTTAAGACCATATAAACCATGTCTCAAGGTGTAGATTACATTGTTAGTTTGTGCCTAAAAACCTGTCTGATTTTCATTATTATCATATAGTTCCATATGTAATATATCATACAAATATCTTATCTTGTCTAAAGAGTATACAAACCATGTCAAATGATATAAATAGATTGTTAGATGATAATTCTAACTTATTGTTAAATTTTTGGTACGAACCCATAACTGAACTGGTTAAGTGAAGTCTCCCTTCTATTCACAAGTCTAATTATTTCAACTTGATAGATCGACTCATAACAATCAAATTATTCATTTTCATAAACAAACTCATGAATTATTTCAAAGATTATCTTTTTTTAGTGTAATTTGTACGCTTTCGATTTCAATATAAAATTATATAAGTACTATAACATTATAACATTGAATTAATCTATAATAAGAAATAAAATTTACATAAATTATAGAAATAACAAAGAGCGAGGTTTACTTTTTAAATTAAGAAGTTATTTTAGAAATCATTAAAAAAATAAATAAGTTATTTAATTTTATTAAAACAAATGATTATGTGCCTAAAAAAACAAGCATTTGTTTGTGCACGTTGCAATTATTAATTTTTTTTAAAGTTGTGAAATGTAATGAAACATTGTATTCAATGATTTCTAGTAGAAAAATATGTTTCTTGGGGGGGGTATGGCATGAACGCCATGAATATTGTAATGAAACTATTGTCTTTTGAAGAATTGACTACTTTTACTAGTTAAATTATGACTTTTTGTCAAAAAAAAACACCTTTTAAAAACGTTTTTTTATTTTGTGAGAAAACACCTTTTAAAATATTTTATGCAAGAAGATACCCAAAAAAAAAAAACTTTGTGAATAGGTACCTACCCTGGTTTTTCGACTTTGACCAACGAAATCCGACATTGACTCCCTTTTCCCTCCTACTTGCACTCCCCTTTTCTAATTGCACACTCCATAACCCATTTCTCTCCAATTTTTATCTCCCATAGTACAAAACTAAATACATCCACACTCATACTAGCAAACCACTAACATCAAACCACTCACCATTCTTTCATTCGACCACCCTACCATATACAATAGCAACCCTACCACCACCAAGACTCACCGCAACCATCCACCACTTCATCGCAAAACCCTAAGACATTACATCGCGACCTAACCTAGCACATACCACCATACATAACAACCCAACCACCACAACCATCCCAACCCAACCACTGTCATTGCCTTCCTTTTGCTTTCGCTTTGATGATGGATTATTCGATTGGATCGCTGCTAGCTAATTTTAACATGTGTGATTGGGTTCAAAGAGGTCGTGACTGGGTTTGATTGAATCAAATCGTGGTTGGGACGAGTGGGGGTTAGGGTTGAGTGGAGGTTCGGGCGATTTGGAGTGAGTTAGGTCAGGATGTTGGGTCAAATGGGTGGTTTAGGTCAGGGTGGTTGTGTCCGAGGTGGGCAATTTGGGTCAAGTGGGTGGTTTGGAGCAATTAAGGGGTTTTGGTCGAGATGGTTGGGTCATTGGGTGGTTTGGGTCGAGATGGTTAAGTCCAGTGGATAACTGGGGTGGTTAGGTTGACTGATGGTTGGATTCGGTGTGTTGCTATATAGGTTGGTTGGTTGTGGTGGTGGTGGTGGTGGTAATGGTGTTTGACGGTTGGTGGTGATGGGGTGATATTGGGTAGTTATTAAGGATGATAATGATTGATTGAATAAATAAGAGGAAAATTAGTGTGCAATTAAAAGACGGAGTGCATGTAGAAGTGGCACCAGAGCAACACCGAATTACCACGGTCAAAGTCGAAAAACGGATAAGGTGCCTGTTAACAAAGTTTTTTTTAATTGGGTCTCTTCCTGCATAAAATATTTAAAATGCGTTTTCTTAAACAAGCGTTTTTAAAGGTGTTTTTTTGGCAATAAAGTCTTAAATTATATATATATATTTATACATATTAGTTAATTTTTGACATAATTTCTTAATTCTTGCTTGTTTTTTTTCTAATGCAAGAAGGAAGGTGAATGAAAAAATAACGTTAATAATTCTATATTATACAGTTTGTCATATAATTCTTACTATTTTATTATCTATGATATTTATTTCGAAGTATATTTATGTTATTACCTATCCACTTAAACAAAAATTTATTTCATGTCAAATCAAATTTAAATATTTTTCATTACATTAGACATATCTCATCTAATCAAATTGCTTTCATATAGTCTGTAAAAATAAATCAAGTGTAAAATCATAATCTTCTACGTAAATATTCAATTAAATTTCACTTCGGTATCATGTTATTTCAATCCTGTTGATTACAGTTAGTTCAGTTCATTACAATGTAGTTAGTTTAGTTTAGTTTAGTTGATTACAGTTCAGTTAAATTTCATTTCAGTTAATCTCAGTTCAGTTAAATTTAGTTTCAGTAATCCCGTTTAACTTGTTAATTCAGTTTCAATTCATCCCTGTTCAGTTATTTCAATTTGAGTTAAATTATGTATTCATGTTAATTCATTTCAGTTAATCTCGATTTAGTTAATTTCAGTTTCAGTTAATATGAACAGTTAATTTCAGTTTCAAAACAGTTATTTCAGTTTTAGTTTGTTCAGTTCAGTTTTAGTTATATATTATACATTTAAATTCAGTTTTAGTTTGACGTAAGTTCAGTTACAGTTCATTACAGTTCAGTTACTTCAGTAATATATGTAGTTTATTCATATCAATAATAAGCTTCTTAATAATTGACAGCCCTAAGTGTGAGTGTTCTAACTCTTCTAAGCTACTAACGCTCTCTTGTTTCAAAGGCAACCTATAACCAATGTGAAAAATTGTTATTGGTGTACCATACAATCTATACCATTAACGGATATACACATAAACATAATCCAGCAAGTTGATGTACGTGAGACGTTTTCTATATCGCGAAGTCATTTTTAATTTTGCTTCCCTCAAAGGCTCAATCATATATAGTGACTGCAATACAGCAAGTACGAAGTATGCGATGTATTTCATTCTTTAAAAAATATTGATAATGAGTAACATAGCAAAAAACAGCTACAATGCTTCCTTGATTGAAGAAAGATAGAGAAGAAGATAGTTATGAATATGCTTTGCAGATAGTTGAGTCAATGAAATTGCGCTATGGTAAGTACACTATTCGTAATTTATTATGTTATGTACAGTGCTCCCTCTATTTTATATTGTTTTTTGTGCATTTTCACCATTGAGTCGTTCCATAGGAACTTATACATTGTGCTTTATTTCATTTTTGAACATGCTTTTACTATTTTTTAATAGGATGGATCAATCAGTTTCTCTTATTTTTCCTTACTTTCCCCGCTTTACACATTCTCTCCAATTTATTTTTGTTTATGAGCCAACTTTCAATATAATACATTATAAATGCACAAAATGATATAAAACGGAGCAAGCACTTCTAATTCACTTTTGGTTGACATATTTAATTCTATGCCGAGATCTGATAAACCTAGCGCAACTAGGAGTAAAGCGCAGAGCAATTTTGTAATTTTTTGGGTACTGTTCATGTACTGTTCAGTACTGTTCATCAATAAAAAAAAATCATTCAATCCTAACATTGTCTGGAAATATATTAACATTGTCTTAAGAGTTTATAACATTATCCAACAATATAATAAACATTGTCTCAGAGCAACCTAACTTTGGGTTTAGACAAAGCGGATCGGAATTGTCTTTCATTCCAAGGCATAACTTGTATCCAAGCGCTTCGTATTCGCCTGGAGCTCGCTCTTAGAAATATAGCCATCCCTACCCCCTCACGTCAATCCCACAAGCCTCTTATCCATTCTCATTCAATCACGGCGGGGGAGCAAGTCAAAATAGAAAAACTCAACCGATTGGGTTTAGGGATAAGAGTTGTTAACATTGTCCAACAATATACTAAATATTGTCTCAGAGCAACCTAACAGTTGTCCAAAATATAGTTGGTTGACCAACTTTGACCCGCTGCCTACTTTCTTAGCACTATGACTCACACTTCCTCGATTGTGACCAAGTGTGACATAACGCATTTTTAGTTTTACTTTATTTTTTCTATGAATAAGGCAAAACTTATATTAATATATCGACCTTTTGACATATTCTTTTAAAAAAAAAAACTTGTTAAACAGGGGCCTGCTATTATTTTTTTTTATTGTTATTTTTCCCTTTTTCTTCTCTCTCACAGTACCCTTTTCCTCCATGATTGTTACTCTCTTTATTTTTCTTTATCTGGAAATAAATTATAATAGAGTAATAGACTTTTAAAGACAAGAAGAGAGGACATGTTGAAGAAATGAGGAAGAAAACGACAAAAATAAAAAAAATTTAACAAATGAGGACTCACTTGATGGATATTTGAACGTAACTCGTGGAGTAGTTTGAAAACATTTGAGAACTAAAGATAGGTACTTTGAAAATTTTAAAAAATAATATAGTTAATTTCATAGAAGAGTGTATTGAAAAACACATCTTATATTGTATTATATTATAACTCTTCTTGCTTGGATATAACCCGTAAATTAAAATCTTTAATTTCTTATACACCAGAAATCGATCTCCATATCAAATTAATTAGTAAAAACTAATTGCGGAAGTGTGTATTCGAATCGCCTTTAGGTTTGCGTGTTGCCAATAGTCACTCCAAATTAGTCAGTTTTGCTCTCTATGCATAGGATGTATGAGAGGGCTAATGTTGTGTGCTATGGGCGACTATAATCTTGTCATGTCTATTTATAATAGGAAACCCATCTTTTCTAATCCATCATGATTAGAAAAGAGTCCAACGATCTCGTACATATAAAACTAAACCCACACTGATAAAAGAAGTAAATAAGCCCAATAATAATATTAACTCTAATTGTACTTATTTGGGCATTACGGTAGCACATAATCAATATAACGAATTGCACACGTAATTGCATGTAGGTTCATGAAATTTCCAACACTCCCCCCTCACATTCCATGTTTTTGACACGTAGCTTCATATGGAGTATTTTTTTTCTTCGGAAATCAATTCATTCTTAAAATTGACATGTCTTTATGCAATATGCCTCTTAAAATTCAACTTTAAATTTATATCTTTATATTGTATATTGTTTTCTCCAATCGCTTCAACTTCCTCTCAATTTATAATTTATTTATTTATTACATATTATTAACTTTAAGTTCTCCATTCTCATATTTCTTTAATAATTCTCATCATTATTAATGTACTCTCTCTGTAATATAATTCTCGCTAACATTTGCCTGTTTCACTATTTTGAAGGAAAGAGATTTAAACTAATAAAGATCAAAATTAATTAAAATTTAATTTCAACAAATAAACATATATCTTATTCTTATTATGTTAGAATTAGTTTTGCTATTAATTTGAAATCTGTTTATAGGTTAAATCTCGTTCCCATCTCAAAGATAGTGAAAAGTCTAACTTTTGCAAGATTTTATGTACGAGAAGGAGTATATAAACAAAGATTTAACTCACATCGTATATCTATATGATACTTAAAGTTTAAAAGGATGAGGCGAAAACAAAAACAGTTAATGATTACCTCTTTAAGATATGCTAGGCAAGAAAAACATCATTTGTTCATGTTAAAAAACTCGTGATTTTTTTAAAGCATTATTTTTCCCAACTTAACTTTTCGCGAATCGTTCTTTTTTGTGTTCTTGCTATGCAATACTTCAATTTAAAAAAGAAAAATTAACTTAAAAAAATGTCGTTCGTGCGTTCGGCATTGGGACAAAAAAAACTAGTTGCGAGGAACTGAAACTTAAGTATTGTTGAAATTTAACAAAAAATAATTATAGTCTATTTTTTAAAGAGTGTATTTCATAAGATTTTATATACAATGTATCATTTAAAGAAAAGTTTAACATCTATTAATAAAAAATAGATAGTTTATTAAAGATATTGACGTAGATTAGAGGTATGTATAGATCTCATCGGTTTTGTATGCATCATGTAATATCCGTGTCTGAAGTAATTGATAAAATCACTACGGAGTAAGATTTATCTTGTTTTGGCAAACAGGTTTAGAACTAGCTAATAGAGTTTAGAGTTATTGTTAAAGATGATACATTTTTGTTCATAGATTTGAACCGATTGATTTGAATAGTTATGGTGGTAAATGTTTGGTAACATATTAAACCGATCGCGTTAGAGTTTGGTACTTTAATGAGTATGTAAAAGACATTTATGAGACATTTGTTTTTCTAAAAACAATTTATTATTTATATGTAAAGTAAATGGCATAAATTAAAGACATTTTTATTTTTTTCTCGTTCCAAAACTCTCTATAAAAAAAACTATCTCATCCTAGCTTTTTCAAAAGGAAAGGTTTTGATTAGAGTTTTGGTACAAACCTCTTTAATTCCAACTCTTTGCACCAAACACCCAGAATTTAGAAATTTGATTAGTCAAAAGCTCTGAAGGCCCCTTCCAAAACTTCTAAACTCTTATTGCAAATCTCACCAAACCAAGCAAGGCCAATTTAATTTATTCGAAATACTCGGTAATGACATACGGACCACATATATGTTAATATGCTCCAACTAGTCGACCATACATTAACCGAAATGGAGCAGCATGCAGCAGTATGAATAAGTAATTGAAGTAAGACAGGGCGTATTTCCGATCACTGTTTATTAGAGGCAAGCTAGATAATTTTCCGAAAATATGCACGACTTTGTAAATGAAAATACTAAATAATTTACTTCCTTCTATCAAATTAATTGGCAACAAATTTAAAAATTCATGCATTTTAAGATGTGAGATTTGAACATAGTAGAATGTGACAAATTATTCAATATAATTTTAACAAAATGAGAAAGGAATTATAACTTAAACTATTGTGTTAAAAGTATTTTGATAATTTGTTTGTTTACATTGTTAAATCTCACATCAAAATGCGGTGAATGTTAGTTTGATGGCCACCTAGTTTGCATACAGAGATGTATATTAAATCAATATATTATTTATTGTCTAAATTATGATTATTTCACCAATAAAATTTTCGATTGTAATAATATATAGGACATTATATCGCGTAGATCAGATCAAATAAGAAACAGAGCGTTTTCTTATTACAACTAGCCTCACATAACATTTCGTGAAACTACCTTAATCCTACAGCTAAAGGACATCCGTTACAATAACGTTAGTCCGGTTACATACCGAGCTCAAAAGCCATAAAAATTAATCCTGACATTTAAAGGTCAAAACTTGAACCACAAATTCCCTAAAAATAACCATTTGCATTATTCAACCACTTTTTGCTGAATTTGACTCTCTATTGCATCCTCATCTTCATCTAATCTTCACCTCCTTCAATTCCTTCAGTTGGCAATGCCATTAAAATCCATTGCCCGCAACAATTTCACCCAAAAGTTCTGATTAATCATCTTTACTGAAAATAGTATGAGAACATTGAAGTGAGCGGGGAGAGAGAAAATGTTGGCCCAAAATCAGTAGTAGAAACATGGAAGACAAAAGTTTTTAGAGACCATGAAGACAAATTTTTTAGAACATAAGACTTTTGTTTAGAACATGAAGATTCATTTGTTAAACATGGTAAATGTAAAAATTGTGTATTAAACATTGAACCTAAAATTATTAGAACATTACAAACTATATGCGTTAGAACATTAAAGTTAAAAGTTGTACAACAGAGAGATCTCCAATATTCCACCTAAATGAGTTCTCATGGGATCCTGACTCTCTCTCTTCTCTCCTTCTAATATATAATACTATAGCAATATATATTATAATATATATATTATATAAGATATATATATAGATATATATATATATATATATCAACAAAATCAAGGATCCGTGAAAACAATGTAATGAAAACGTGAAAACTAAAGATTTAAAGGGTACATTTTATATTTTAAGGGGTTATATTACAAACAGTTAAATGAGTTACACAAAGACTTTCAACGTACTGTGATGAACAAGTACACGCGTACCCCTTTAAGTCTCAAGGTACGGCCCAAGATTGGAAATACAATATATACATTAGATTAAATCGTGACTGTCGCATCTCGAAACTACGGTCAAGATTAAAAGTTTTAGTTTCCACCTAAGTTGGTTTTCACATGATCCTATTCGATATAATTATATTATATATATATAATACTAATATATATATATATAGTATATATATATATATATATATATATTATATATATATATAATAGTGAACTTTAGTGGAAGCTTGTTTGGTATCTGGCATCTATTACTTTTCTTAATTATATGCAAGTACCATTGTCTGGATAAAGTAATAATTAAACTAACGTTTATATACTAAGGTAAATTCATATTTTAGCAAAAAGTGAGGCATAATATTGATTTTTGAAATCACTTTAACTTGCCAAAAGACTTGATAAGCGAAAAATATATTATATTAGTCAGAAAAAGAAACTAAGTTATGATTAAAAAGGAAATATATCATAAAAAAAACACATACTAAACAAGTTGAAAATAATAACATGTACGTACAGTCAAGCTTTAAATCTGAAAAGAAAGAACAAATTAAGTTAAAGCACGCACTCTGAATCTTCACAACGAAATGAAGGTCGAGTAGAAACCATTTAAGCTATACATCATTGCATGTCAAATTACATTGAGTATAAGTAGATCTCCCAACCAAGCATGTAATTATTATGAATCTGTGCTTAGATCTTTTTTTCAAAGTCAAATTTCAAAATAGATTTTAAAAAAAGTCAAACAGAAACAAAGAAAAACAAGAACAAATAAAACACAAAAATTTCAAATTCAAATATCAAACCAATTTAGGAAATTAAAACAAAGAAAAAAAAAACAAAAAAGAAGAAAAGAGAGATACAAATCTTTAAAAGTAAAATTAGAACAAAAGAAAAAAGAAAGAAGAAAAACAGATAGAGAAAAAGAAGAGACAGGAAATGAAAGAAAAAAAGATGAGAGAGAGGAGAATACTGGACAGCTTAAATGTTGTTGTCCTTTTTTCAATTCTTCATTGTTCTAAGAGAAGATTAAAAGGAAAGAGAGAAAACAGAAAAAACAAGAAAGCGTCGAAATTCAAAACCAAAAAAGAAAAAGTAATGGTCAGAAGCCACAACAAACGGAAAATTAAGGTTCGGGCGACCGACGTTTAGCGACCGATTAACGTTTTCACCTTTTTGCTCATCGCCTAAAATTTTAGCGGGACCGAATTTTGCAGACCGATTTTTTAACTGGGAAAAGAGACGGAAAAATGGAGGAAAAACGAATTTAGCGACATATTCACTGAATGTATTTAAAAAGAACAACATTAATATCTATCTAGTCTGTCTGTCTGTCTAGTCTATCCATCCATCCATCCATCCATCCATCCATCCATCCATCCATCCATCCATCCATCCATCCATCCATCCCATCATCCATCCATCCATCCAATCCAATCCATCCAGTCCCATGCCATCCATCCATCCATCCACCATCCATCCATCCATCCATCACACCATCCATCCATCCATCGCATCCATCCATCCATCCATCCATCCATCCATCCATCCAACCATCCATCCATCCATCCAGATCCATCCATCCATTCCATCCATCCATCCATCCATATATCTATCTATGCTAATACCATCCATCCATTCTAGTCTATCCATCCATCCATCTATCTATCCATCTATCTATTCCATCCATCCATCGCATCCAATCCATCCATCCATCCATCCATCCATCCATCCATCCATCCATCCATCCATCCATCGCAATCCATCGCATCCAATCCAATCCATCATCCATCAAGTCCATCCATCCATGTCCATCGCATCCATCCATCCTCCATCCATGCCATCCATCCAGATCCACCATCCATCCAAATCCATCCATCATCCATCCACACCATCCAGTCATCCATCCATCCATCCATCCATCCATCTATCATCTATCTATCTATCATCTATCTATCGTATCGATTCTATCTATCTATCTATCTTATCATCCTATCTATCTATCTACTATCTATTGCTATCTATCTATCTATTCTATCTGACTATCTATCTAATCTATCTATCTATTATCGTATCATCTATTCATCTACTATCTTCTATCTATCTATCTATCTATCTATCATCTGATCTATCTGATCTATCTATCGTATCTATCTATCTATCTATCATCTATCTATTCTATCTAATCTATCATCTATCTATCTATCTATCACCTATCTCTATCTATCTATTATCATCTATCTATCTATCTATCTATCTAATCCTATCTACTTCTATCTTCTATCTATCTAGTCATCTATCTATCTATCTATCATCTATCTTATCTACTATCGTAATCTACTAGTCTATCTATCTATCTATTCTAGTCTATCTATCTATCTACTATCTAATCTATCCTACTCGTATCTATCTATCTATCTTCTATCTATCTAGTCGGATCTATCTATCTATCTATTCTAATCTATCTATCTATCTAACTATTATCTATATTCTATATCATACCACACACACACACACACACACACACACACACACCACACACACACACACACACACACACACAACCACACACACACCACACACACACACAACACACACACACATATATATGTATATAATAAATAAAAGTACATCAAACTTAACAAAGAAATTAAACAAATTACAAATTTAGAGTGAGCGGAATGAATGCTACCTACGAATCATTGGTGACTTTCAATAGAAGAAACAAACTTTAGAGGAAGTCTAATATCTAACTTGATGACTAATTTCAGACCCTCATAAAAGAATGAGGAAACTAAGATAGAAATTTAAACACTTCAAATCCAAACTACCACAGACCACCACAAACCAATTCAGCACAAGAAGGTCTAAAAAATTGAATCTTTCCTTTAAAAAACAGGAAAAAATAATATCTGTTCATGAACTATAACCAGATTCACATTGCCTAATTAGCCCCATCAATATTTCGAAAACAACAATAACAAAAACCCAAAACCTAAAAACATTACATGTGAAGAGTAAGACGCGGGGCAAGGAGGCTAACAGGCTTCTCCGTGTCCACATTTTCACCACAAGGACTGCTCTCAACAATCTTAGCAAAACAAAGCAACCAACATAGCACAAGTAATAAAAACTCACAAGTTCAAAGTAAATAGAACCAAGGGCATGAAATTGGAATCAGGAAAGCCAATAAAAACCCATCAAATAAAGTGCAATAAACGATGAAACCCTGAACCCCAAAATCAAAATAAAATTTAAGAAATTAAGAATCTTTCCATAACCCTTACCCTAAAATAGCGGCGTGAGAAGTGGCGTCGTGCGTCGCGGTTGTAGGCAGTGGCGGTGAACGTTGACTGGGCTCGTGCTGAGAAAGAGGAGGAAAGGGAGAAGGAAAGAGAAGGGAGAAAGAAAGAGGACGGCGAATGCTGGGCTCGTTGCGACGGGAGGGAGAGTCGGTCGAAGTGACTCGAGGGGAGAGTCGGCTGTAGTGAGGGAGAGTCGCCAGAGTGAGGGAGAGTCGCCGGCGAAAGAGGGGTTTTGGGTTGGGGTTTTGCAGTGTGAGAGAGTCGAGAGTGAGACCGACTTTGGGGTGTTTGTGGTGTTTTTGTTTTGGGGGTTTTAGTGTTGTTGAATGAATTTTATTTATTTGAAAAAAATATTTAGCACCGAAATATCCGTTCGAATGGAAAAATTTCGGTCGCTAATTTGTTAAAATACGCCGAGGGGGGAAAAATTTCTTCCGCCCAAAACTGAAGGGACTTAGCGACCAATTTTACGGGCACTAATAGCGTTATTAGGCAAGCCATAAATCGGTTCGCTAATCTCTTGCGACCTGTTTCGGTCGCTAACGGGTCACGTAAAGCGGGTTCGCTCCGAAGGCAAATTTCTGAGTAGGTGAGAAAAAGACGTCATATACAAACTAAATGGACCCCCATTTATTACAGAAAATAGGGCCGCCCAAAAATTTAGAAGGTCGCTGCGAATAGCTTTCAGTATGAGGCTTGCCTCATATGAAAGTTTGTTGATTAAGAAATCATGATTTTATTCAAAAGTACTTTATTAATCTTAATTAAATTTTTTATGTTACATTTTTTGTGCAATAATAAATCTATAAATTATATTAAAACAGAATGTGCTGATGCATAATGAAATCATCATATTCCATTAGTCAATCTCACAAACACACACTACAAAAAAGAGCGTCATTAGCGCGACATAAAATCCCCCTAAATTCCCTTAAATCCGCGCTAATTGTGTTTAGGATGGATGTTAGGGACGGATTGCTGGCGCGGTCTCTAAAAACCATCGTGTGATTAAAATAGGGACAGATTTTAAGTAATCCGTCCCTAATTAGGGACGGCATGTGAAATATCTTTTTAATACTATAGCAAAGATTTGAGGGACGATTTAAGTTCCATTGCTAATATTAGGGACGGATTTAAGCTTTGTCGGCTTAATATTAGGACGGATTGTAAATTCCGTCCCAAATATTAGGGACGGAGTGAAGTAAATCCGTTAGCTATTGTACATTGAAAAATTTCCAATAATAAACAAATGTTATGGACGGATACATAGAAAATCTGGTCGGCTGATTTCTTAGAAAAAATAGAAAAAATGTGAAATCAAACAACTAAGAAGTGGCTGATTTCACATAAAAAAACAATTAATATAAGAATTCATCAAAAACCCGTATTTGAGACTTCAAAATTACACAAAATGAAGATAAAAGAATTTCATCAAAAATTGTAACAAACTTGAAATTGACCATCAATGAACTATTGTACATCAAATAAACCTTAGAAAAAAAATACGAGATCAACAATACAACATAGACAACACAAATTAACAACCACAAGTGAGATCTGAAGATGTATTACAAGCAACCTTCTCACCAGAAACCAATCCCATATTCCCAACTTCAAGTCTTCAAGATAGCACAACCATAGCATACTCAATCCTTTACACCTTTGGAAAATACAAAAAAAAAGGAAAAAAACGAAATATTAGCAATCTTAAAAGAAAACAATTAAAATCTTGAACGAAAGATAGCATACTCAGTGCGTTCAACCAGAAAAACAATAAAATAGAACAATCTTCAACAAAAAAACGAAAAAGTAGAAAAAGAAAAGATATTAAAAGGAACTAACCCAGATCTTCAACCCAGCTCTTGCTTCGAATTTTTTTTGAAGATTCCAAAAAGGAAATAACAGATCTACAAAGATTGGAGACTTAAAAATACTATGAAAAAAAAGTCTGAAATTTGAGAACGAAAAAATCTAAAATTCTTAAGTGAGAAAACATCTGAATTTTTTTGAAAAAGTTTATAACCAAAAATCAGGCGCACGATTTATTGATTTGGTGGGTTTTTTTACTTGTTGAAAACAATCAAGAAAGAGTGGAGAGTGATGGAAAAATTAGAAAAGGAAGAAGGAAACAAAGAATAAAGAAGAGAGAGGAGTCCGAGAAAAGAAACAAAATCGGAGAAGAGAGCAGACTCGAGAAAAGAAACTGGAAAAAATTGAAGGAAAGTGAATAAGTGGATGGATATAGGAGGCGGTGGCCTGGTATAAAGTGTTTGTGCCAATTGTGGGCCTTAGTGGGCCTTCAATACGAGGCTATGAGGACTTGTATCAGCGACGAATTTTATTATCCGTCTCTAAAATTAGGGCACGGATAATTATAAATCCGTCCCAAATAGGACGGAAAATGTAAAAAATCGCTCCCTAAATATACATATATTTTTAATAGATTTAAGTCGCTTCTTTAAAAATAATTAGGGACGGGAAATGTTAAATTCTCCCTAATTTAGCGTCGGAATTAGATTCCGTCGGAATCTTGGATCCGTCTCTAAGTTAGGGACGGAAATTTAATTCTGTCGCTAATGTTTTAGGGACAGAAAGATAATTTTCCTCTCTAAATAAAATGGAGTACAATTTCCATTCCCTAAAAAATCCGGTCACTGGTAAGCCTTTTTTATCGTACTGGTAGTGACGCTGATGCAATGATACACCATCAAATCCAACGTGTTGAACCTCACATACATTGGGGATGATGTAAAGCAGCTCATTATTTTCCTAAAAAATTGAATTAAATTAATAAAGTATAAATTAAATTTTAAAATACACTACGAATAATTTTGTAAATAAACATTTAAATAACATTTATTTTTTTAAAAAAAATCTGTTTAAAAACTACTAATGCATGTAACAATTTCAAACCAAGATCTTTTTAATTCTAAAGATAATTTAAATGCATTACAAATAATTGTAGATAAGTAATTGAGTTAACGTAACTCTGCATAAAACGATTAAGATTAAATCAAACTATTAATTTAAATTTAAAATACATTACAAAATGAATTATCAATTTCAGATAAACTCATTATAAACATACTAGTACTACAATATATAACAGACCTAAATATGTTAATATTTAAATTAATACCTCAAAAACTAAAATTAAATTAAAAAATCTTCTGACAAACTTGAAAGATAATTGTAAATGCATAAAAAATTAAATTAAATAAAATTAAGTTACGGTAGTACATTAGATTAACAGCTTCATATTAAAAAATAACACTTCATAAGAAAACGATTTTACAGTAGTATCCTCTGTCATAACAAACCAAAAAACTTTAATCTTAAATTTCAATACCCACTTACAAAAATTAAAATTAATTTAAAAAACCTTCTAGAAACGTACAAAGTTAATTTAATTACATTAGAAAATTAAATTAAATATGTACCGGTACATCAGAAAACCTCACATTAAACAACGCTAGATAGGAAACTCTAAATAAGATAGATCGAATTCACGTAACAACTACTCGTAGAAGATAAAATAATGTGACATTTCACGTAGATCACATTTCTTATTGAGTCACAAGACTCTACCTATAAAAATAAAATTAAATAAACTACTCCGTATTAAGTTTAAGATTGTTAAATGTATTACTAATTTAAAGTATTACAAAATTATATTATTAAATTTTCTAGAAACTACAAGAAATATACATTCACCTAGTTCTACATAAAAAAAAAGAAGAGTTAATTAAATTACACTTATTAAGTTAAGAAATATAAGATTAAAACCTTCAGAATTGAATTTTTCGCAGTAAACTCAACTCTTCACTTAATCTTTTTTATATCATTCTTATAAAAAAACTTAAACATTTTACTCGACCTGCTATTATTTCACTTCTTCAAAACTCTGTGTTTTACCATTATAAGTGCATTATCAAACAATTCCAAGTAACAATCGAAAATAATCTAAGTTTCATTAAATTTACATTAATACTTTTACTAAATTAGAAATTTGTGAAGTCACCAGTTCAAACTAGTATAAAAATAAATAATAGTGAAAATTTTGGAGTTTGCTTTAGAGTTTTTTTCCCTTGAAAAGCCCTTTTATAGGGATAATAAGTAGAATTTTTTCGCGCAGGACAACTTGCCAAAATCCTATAATGACATTGGAAACGCACACCAGCCATATTCGTCTTACTTGACATGCCCCAACTTCGATCTATCTTATCTAGTCACCATTATTTTTTCTTTAAAAGAAACGATTAAGTCCTCGTTCCACTGAGGTATCGTTGATTAAATAGAAAGTATATATTACCTGAGGAAATTTCAATACCCATGAAAATTAATTTCCTTAGGAAGTTACTAAAAACTTGTTGGGATGTAGGAAATTGATTCCTAGGGAATCTCTTCTTACCTAGGGGGACTAGGGAACAATTATTTCCCCCATTTTGAGGAAATAGGAAATCCTAGGGAAATTGGAATCCATGTTTTATGTTAACAAACAACTCCACATGCATTCATTTCTTAGGAAATTTAATTTACAGAATTTGGATGTCAACCAAAACAAGCCTTAGTCCTGTAAAGTTCTGGTCCGAATCTGAAAATCCGACGAAAATAATAAATGATCTGAATCCGATGGAATCAGGTCCGATTCGAAACAACATGGCCAAAATTCAATTGACATCTCGAAACCGATCCGAGTCCGATCGTGAAGTAAGTTATCCAAAATGCCTAAGATTATTAAATTAAGTTTCTACTCCATCAAATTCGGAAATTATCGATCGCGAGGCCGATCCGGTTTGAAAGATAATGATCCGCAACAACATCTGAATTTGAACTAGTTCGTCAATTCGAATCCGACCCGATTTTAAGTTGATCTAAAAATGGTCCGATCTCGATAGCATCCGATCCGAACCCGGTGCCGATTTGCCAGGTCGATTTCTACTATATAATATATAAGGTCTTTCTTTGCAAAGACTTATGTGCATCGGAGTGCACAAAAATTTAATGTGCATTAGATTAAATGACATATGGTTGAACACAGTAACCATTTTATTAATGTATTGACCCTATATATTCATCACTATATATATACTATATTATTATTATATATATAATATATATATATAAATA
>SNQN01005844.1:21606-42027 GCA_008642245.1 Bassia scoparia
TATTAAGTTAAGAAATATAAGATAAACCTTTCAAGAATTGAATTTTCCGCAGTAAACTCAACTCTTCACTTAATCTTTTCTTTATATCATTCTATATAAAAAAACTTAAACATTGTCACTCGACCTGCTATATATTTCACTCTTCAAACTTCATGTGTTTTACCATTATAAGTACATTATCTAAAACAGTTCCAAGTAACAATCAAAATAAAAATCTAAGTTTTCATTAAAATTTCATAATATTTTCATACTAAATTAGTAAATTTTGTGAATCACCCAGGTTCTAAACTAGTATAAAAAATATAATAATGTGAAAATTTTGGAGTTTGCTTTAGTAGGTTTTTTTTCCCTTGAAAAGCCCTTTAGTAGGGGTTAATTAAGTAGATATTTTTTTCGGCAGGACACTTGCCAAATTCCTAAATGACATTGGAACGCACACCAGCCAGTATTCGTTACGTGACATGCCCCCATACTTCATTATTCTATCTAGATCACAATTTTTTTCTTTTAAAAGAAACAGTAAGTCCTCGTTCCACTTAGGTATCGTTTGATTAAACATAGAAAGTATAATTACCTAGGAAATTTCAATACCCATGAAAATTAATTTCTTAGGAAGTACTAAAACTTGTTTGGTTGGATGTAGGAAATTGTAATTCCTATGGGAATTCTCATTTACCTAGGGGGGACTAGGTAAGTTATTTCCCCCATTTTGTAGGAATTAGAAATTCCTAGGAAATTAGAATTCCCATGTTATTGTTAACCAAACAACTCCACATGCATTCATTTCTTAGGAAATTTAATTTCACATGAATTTGGATGTCAACCAAACAAGGCCTTAGTCCTGGTAAAGTTGGTCCGAATCTGAAAATCCGATCCGAAAATAAATGATCTGAATCCGATGGATCAGGTCCGATTCGAAACAACATGGTCCAAAATTCATTCGACATTCGAACCGATCCGATCCGATCTTGAATAAGTTATCCAAATATGCCTAAGATTATTATAATTTAAGTTTCTACTCCATCAAATTCGGAAATTATCCGATCCGAGTCCCGATCCGGTTTGAAAGTATAATGATCCGAACAACATCTGAATTTGAACTAGTTCGGTCCAATTCGAATCCGACCCGATTTTAATTTGATCTGAAAAATGGTCCGATCCGATAGCATCCGATCCGAACGGTCCGATTGCCAGGTCTAGTTCTACTATATAATATATAAGGTCTTTTCTTTGGCAAAGACTTAAGTGCATCGGGTGCACAAAAATTTAATGTGCATTAGATTAAATGACCATTATGGTTAACACAGTAACCATTTTTATTAATGTATTGACCCTTATTATTCATCACTATATTTAATATATATATATATTAATATATAATATATATTTAGTGCACGCATAAGTTTTGTTGCATTCGATGCATACAAGAGTTTCTGCTTTTCTTTTCATTTATCTAACTTTTTATTTTTCAGTGATCGCTTAAGTTATTTATTCTTACTAAACTTTTTTTTGATATAAACTTATTTTAATTTCTTAAGTTGTTGTGAGAGGAAAGATAATAATTTTTCTTTTCAGAAGCTTATTTTTGTAACTGAACTTAAGATTACTGATTGTGAATTTCAGAACTTATTTGATCTGAAAATAAGTAAAGTTGAACAAAACGAGTAATTCGTGGTCTTTCTGTTCAAAATTATTTTTCCTCGCAAAAACAAAGTATTTCAAATCACAAAATGAAAGTCAGATAAAAAAAATAAGTTCAGTTTAGAAAAATAAAGATAATGAACAAATTTATTATTTTTCCTCGCACATAAACAACTTCCAAAAGAAAAAATATAAGTCAGTTAAAAAAATAATTCAGATAATCCGATATGCAAAAAAAATTAAATTAAGATAAGTTCAACATCAGAAAAATGAAAAATAAGATTAAGTTCAACAATAAATAAATAATATAAACAATAAACAAATCCCTAAAATGTGAAAAAAATTTAATGCCGGTTAATAATGTCACGATGGATTAGAATATTTAAGTTTTCCTGGTTTTTGAGTTTGCGTAATTTTTGAGATTAAATGTTTGTGCTCAAGAAACAGCAATTTGTTACCCGATACGAAGAGCAATAATTACATTTAAAAATTCATAGTGTTTTTTTAAGTTAATAAGTGATAATTGGTGATTCGATAAGATCATACTGCTAGAGTTTACAAACTTTTTTAATCATTAGGAAAACTCGCCTTAGTGCTAAAATAATAGTTCTATTAGAGTTGAATCAATGCATTATTGCTTATAGCCACTAATTATG
The DNA here is from genome assembly GCA_008642245.1 of Bassia scoparia. NCBI lineage: Eukaryota > Viridiplantae > Streptophyta > Magnoliopsida > Caryophyllales > Amaranthaceae > Bassia > Bassia scoparia. The sequence goes on from SNQN01005844.1 coordinate 23,904, forward strand.
TTGTTTAACAACAAGTTTGTTTGCAACAAATTTTTTCTTTTGAAAGAAAGAACAATCATTAGATTAAAAATGTCAACGAATCTACAATAGTACTGAAACAAAGAAAAAACCAACTAAACCAATCAAAACCCAAACAAAAAAACATCCTCAAAACGGAATACCAATGGCATCTTTAATCTTCAAATCGCACGGCGCTGCCTGAATAGTACTCTGACAAGAATAACCTTTTGATTAGAGCGAACCAATCATCTCCCAAATTAGTGTGAGAAAAAACATCCATTATTCCAGCCAAATTGATCTTTTAGCCACCAATAATACCCATAAATCGCTATGACTGATTGACTAATAATCATACCTAACAAAAAATGAGTAGCTGTGAAAGCATCTTAAAACCCTAATGCAAACAAACTGACTGACAAAATTAAAACCTAAAACTAAATAAAAACCAAAACCAAATAATACGAACAACCGAAAACCTCCGCACAGTCAGACTGCCGCCAGCAAACCCCGAACACTCAACGCCGACATTTCACTCGACCACGTGTTCGCGCGCCACGACTAACCCTTTGCCCTTGCAACAAATAATCCTTCGAATTCTCACCACGAACAACCCGATTCAAAATCCGCCAGAATGATAAGCCCGTTAGCATATGAGCGACCAATCCGCCAGATCAACAACAAGCGAACATCATCACCAGTCAGGTGAACAACGACAGAATCCCATGTAACGGAGGGGGTGGGTGGCTCTTCCGGCATTAGAGACTGGCGGAGCCCAACGCCCCACCAGCGAAGCCTCCCCATAACCCACCCTTTAACCAAACCAGACGATCTAAGAAAACAAAGAACAAAGAGAGGAAGACCGAGGAAAAGAGAAGACAATGACGAGGCAATCCGCGGAAAACGCCGTCACGATGGCAACCAGAGAACCTCCGAACGAGGGTGACTGCGAACACCCTCCAAAAGGGCAGAAACCCTAGAGGAACTAACTTTTGCGAACTTTATGTAATTAGTTAATGCACCCACTTAACTCATTAAAGTTTATGACAATTTAAAATTGAATTAGTTATACAATTATTTTCATGATCATCAAATTCGATTAATTCATTATTAGTGTATGTTACCATGATACTAACAAATTAATATTTTATGTTATCGCATGCCACTCACGAATATGCATGCACGCATCGCGTGCACAAAACATAATCTCTATATATAATCAAGGAGGAGCAATGGTGTCTCCCTTGGAAAAACTCTTTACCGTTCACTAAAAAAACCAAGGAAATTCTAAGCCATACACAGATGTGTAGCATTTTCTAAGTTGTACCTAAGCTTTTTACACTTTCTAAGTTATACCCTTGAATCCAATCATTATCTTATACCCTCTCCTAGTTAAAAAAAAACTAACTTAGTTAAATTTAAAATAAAAATTTACAAACCCAAAAAACAAAAACAGAACCCAAAGCACTCCCTCACTATCACTCCCAGCACCCCACCACGATCCCACCATAACCCCACCACAACCCCCTCTGCGGCACAGACCAACCGCCGCCCAGTGCCACCGCGATACCCATCACTCCACCAACCACCACATGATCCTGTCAGTTACAGCTCACCACCACCACAAGAACTAAGCACCACAACAAACCACGACCCAACGAACAAACCTAGACCACTCGAAGCTCGACGAACCCAAAAACTCCATAAGTTGCGCCGCCCTCCAACCATCCTTTCGATGACTTTAATCCCTTCTTTCTTTCCCCAAACTCCTTACCTTCTCTTTTTCTTCTTCATTTACTTCGTGTTGCTACCAATTTCGAGTTCAATTCCTCGTGTGTTGAAAAGACAAACTCACAAATCATAACCACCCTGTTGATTGAAGATTTCCGTTGGGAAGTATGGTTGTGATTGTGTGCAGTTGAGTGTGTGTTCGCATGTTGTGCGAGTGGTTTTGTTTGTGTGTACGTGCATCGTTGGTTGTGCCTCATCTGTGTGTTGTGTTGTGCATCGTGGTTATGTTTGCTGTTGTGCTTTGGTTCAATATCGTGCGTTGTGTGTTGTCGTTATTGTTCTGCTGCAGCGTCTATGCTGCCGTGTCGGTGTGGGTTTAGTCGGTGCGATTGGTGGTTGTTACGGCGAATCATATAGTGATGGGTGGTGTGTTTATGGTGTGTTAAAAAATTAGATTTTTTTTATTTGTTTCTGCTTGTAAAAGTTAACTAAGGTTAACTATTAGAGTTAAATAAGGTATAGCTAATAATGATTGCGTTGTTCAAGGGTATATGCTTAAAAAATTCAAAGCTTTAGGTACAACTTAGAACGGTTTATACGCACATGTGTATAACTTTAAATTTCCTAAAAAAACAGTCTACTAGCAATAGTTTAATACCTTTCTTAATTATTCAATAATAATACAAACAGAAACTTCAATACATGAAGTTAACGAAGAAACTTATGCACTTAAAAAAATAAGAAACCACATTAACGTAAATTAAGCCATATTTTCAATGAGTATAAACTAAAAATTTGCATATATTATTTCTATCAAAACATTCAATTCAATTAACAATCATTTGTTTTTTCATTTTTAGAGCTAAATACATAATTTCAATATACTCATGCAAGAGAATAGATTAGCCAAAGCCCCAATAATAAATGACAATTTTCTAGTTAGGTATTCTGTTTTTTCACATTTTGTGCACCAAAAAAATGTTAAGTATTATGTAAATATTTAATAAACAGTTGCTGTATTATCTAGTTTATGCATAATTATCACAAGAAAATGTTACTTATTAACAACAATTTAATAAAGAAGTTTTTAGGAAATGAAAAGCCGGGTGTAGAAAAAGCTAAGAAGAATTTAATCGATGAATTAAATATGCTCAAAAACAATAAAACTATTAAAATGTGTAACCGATCGAAAAGAAAGAAATAAATAAAAGATTACATCTGTACGATGCACACCAGTTTTATTGAGAAATGAGTTAGGAATTTTTGTTAATTTTTATGATAATTGTATTTTTACCATAATTAATCATCCAAAGCATTATTTAGTGAAAGTTTGGTGCAGTTTTTCCTTTTTATTTTAAACCATAAAACACTTTTTCTAACAAACGACCCTCATATAATTGATCTTTTGTCTAGAAACTAGAGCTCAGCAAAATGTCATGACGCCGATATTCGGGATCGTGTCAATCTGTTTGGAGACCCCTTATCCCGACCAATGAATTTTCCTTTTGATCCGATTTTTTATATGATAAATTTAAATGCTTAAATGCCAACTTCTCTAAGTCTTTCATTATAAAATTTTTCCTGCAAATATACCAGTAGCCAGTACAAAGTAGAATAATTTCATAGTCTACCTCACAAAAATTGATCTTAGTTTTAAAAAAAAAAGTAGATAAACACGAAAAACAATGAGTAACATAGCAAAAAGCGGCTCGAATGTTCCTAATTGAAGAAGATGGTATGAATATGCTTTGCAGAAGCTGAGTCAATGACATTGCCTATGTATGTACGAAGTATAAATATGTACCAGTATATTTACTTTGCCTAATGAACCCAGTATTCAAATGGTATGTCCTACTTACATACCATTCTAGGTTCAAGAAAAATTACTGATTTCGTTCTTGAACCTATATTAATATCAGGCGCGCTCCCGTTGATTTTGAACCCTGTTCAAATCTTAAAAATTGATCTCTCAATTATGTCACTTGAAATGTCGTTAATTTTGAAAATTTAGGCCCTAAATATTATACCAATGAGATAAAATCATATATGAATATTTTATTTTTCTTAAAATATTACGTAATTTATCGTTAACTCACAATGTTGTGAATTAATATACTTTCTCCGTAACAAAATAAACGCAACGATTTACATAAAATGAGACGAAAAATGTTCAAATCATTACGTTTATTTGATAGGTAGGATAGTATTAATGAAAGTTAGTTAATCCATGGAGAAAAATAGAGGATTAATTTTTGATTGTTTAGTCATGTGATCAAAGGAAAAAGACATTACAAGTATAAGACAAAATGTGTAACGATATACATACAGATTAGATGAAAATGGTAAACAAAATACGTAGTAATAAATAAAATTAAGAACAAAAAAAAAAAAATAGAAATTTTTTCACCAAGATTGATCCTGTGGGGTTATTTATAAAAACTCTTGACCCAAATGGCGACATATAGTATATAACCACTGCAACCAGAAACTACTTTGCTATGATTATGAACCTTAATAGTATATATTTGGTTTGTGTTTTGGGCCCCTATTAATTGGGGACACTTGCTGTGGGCTGTGCACCAAGCCAATAACTGGGCCTGTATTAAACACGATCATACTTTACATAATTCAACGAAATAATATAATTACTCTGTTTTAAAAAAAGTGATAACAATGGCAATTTTCACGTATTTAACAGGACGAGAATTTAACCAAGTAAATGAGAAATTAATGAAAGGTAATTTTAACCACAATGAAGATTAGTTATTATATTTTTTGGTTAAAACTAACTTTGATTATTCTCATTATAGGTTAAATCTCATTCCTTGAAATAGTAAAAATTCATATTGTTACTTTGTTGAAACAAGGAAGGTTTAAATAGACTACCCTTGATCCTATATAGTTCTTGTTCCATTCTTGAATCTCGGAACTATTATCCTCCTTTTAGCCTTTTCCTTATGTGGTTCTTTGATGGTAAGAAATATGGTTTGTCGCTGTTTATCTTTTATCGAAAAAATAAAAATTATAACTTTACTCTGTTTATCTACTCATATTAATTACTATTTACCTAGACTTTAACCGATATTAAACATATTTATTGGTGATTTTCATTTATAGATTTTTTAAAAACTGACATTTTTCTGTAAAAAAATAAATAAATAAAAATTAAACACTTTGAAAATAGAGATATTGATTTATTATTCAATTTTTAAATCAGTTATTTCTGCATGTAATTGATGACCCTTTTTTAAAAAAATGTATAAATAGGGAGTATTAGTTAGTCAAATAGTTGGATTTAAGTTTTTGTAATTACCTAGAATTTCTTTGCTTGATTTATTGGTATATAAACAATCTATTTCCTATATATATTGAATGAAGAATAGCTATTTTGGTAAGTTTATGTATACATGTTTGTGTCGTTATGTAATTTTCATTAGTTTAAACGACAAATTTTAGAATTTCATAGGCGATACATTGCCCCCTTCACTTTTTAAAGAATGATATTCATTACACGCTTTCACTAGTTTGTGTCCTTTTGCATAAGCAGATTAATATAAATATATCCTTTCATATAGAACTATAAACATATTATCCTCGTATGTATTATTAGCAAGGGGAGAGTAATAAATATTCCTAGATTTTATGACATTAATTACTAAATCAAATATCACCGTACCATCTCTTATATCTTAAAATCTAATTACATTTAACATAAAACTTATTATCTTTATTATTAGACCTTAAAACCACATATGCCTTCAATGTGATTAGATAACCTAAATATTTTCTTAGACATTCTCCCATTGGGCATTTATGTGTCACTTTATGTTTATAACAAAATATGAATGTGCGGCGTAACTTCAGATTATTGAACTTTAATAACTCTTACTTGAATTATAATATGATTGGATCATGGAGTGCCAAGAGCACTTGTCCAGCTGATTCCTTCCAATGTATCACCAAATCAATAAATCCTCCAATGATTAAAATTCAAAATCATTACATTCATTAAAACATTAAGCTGTATACATATGCTATAAGCAGATACACAACTATTAATGAATTCAAAATTATATAAGATACCTAATGAACAAACCTTATATTATAGAATGTGTTTATTCTATCACACTCATGCTGTCGCTACATGGGCAATGAACGTTCTGGATGAAATCCCCTTAGTTAATGGATTTCGCAATCAATTATATCGTTCCAATAAGCTTTAAAAAACCACACTTTAGCGTTTCCACTTGCCTCCTTTACTGACAAAAATTTCAATTCGAATTTGGTAACCCTTGGGAAAATTGTCATTTCTTCTTGAGAAGAAGACCTGGCTTGGGACTTATTACATAACATTCTCAGACTGTTTGGGTATGCTATCAACAATCCAAATCCCCCCCGCTGAGAAAGTCGTGCATCCATATGCATGATTTCTAACCTCAAAGCATGCTTCAGTGTGAGATAGCAATGATATATTGTTTTGAACTGTTTCCAAGATATTTCATTCATTGTGACCAATAGAACAAATAGCCAAAGATTGTATTTTCTACGTATCAAACACAGTCCACCACAATCTGAGATTTTGGAATAATCCCCAATAACTTTAGATGGATCAGAATCTTCCTCTATATTGTATTGCATGAACTTCCTTGGTGTCTTGCAAAGTTACTCCTAACATTGTCTTAGTGCTTTCCAGTGTCCATTCCTAGATTACTTTGGTATCGTCCCCTATCATTTCCCAACAAACCAAAGCTGATATGCCGGTCGAGTTACAAGACAGAATATAGTTCAAACTGTCCCAACCCCACGAAACACAATGAATCCTCTTGCCCAATTCATTTCATTCCATCTCATTAGTTGGACCAGTTGCCATTTTTCTAAACTTGTCCCCCTTTTTTTATTGGAATTAGACTTGCCAATAGCATTTCCATTCCTATATCTATCTTAATACCTTGATTAAGTACCCTTTTAGAGACAACCTAACCACCCTTGTCGATCGATTTATGAATTTCTATTCCAAATCACTATAAGATGCCAACCCATAATGTATCAGTTTCAAATTCTTAGTGAGATTTGCTTGTTCATGTAAAGATACCAATTCATTTGTAGCAGCAATATATCATCGACATATAAGACACTAAAAGTCAACAAACTCTCTCCCACTAACCCTTAATGAGAACATTTATCAATTGTATTTCTAGCAAAATCCTTTAGGTAATTGACTATTAAACGCTTTAATACCATTGCCTCTCCCCGAAAGGCTTGTTTCAGTCCATATATGACTTCTTTAGCTTACACACCATACCCTCTTTTTCAGTGGCAAAGAATCCTTCTAGCTGGTTCATATATATTTCCTCCTCTAATTCACCATTCAAAAAGGCAATTTTCACATCCATTTGGTGTGTTCAARATTGTAATGAGCCACTAAAGCTAATACAATTCTTAAACAATCCTTCTTTGAAACTATTGATAAGGTTTCTTTGTAGTCTATGCCATCCTTTTGAGTGAAACCTTTAGCAACAAGTCTGGCCTTTTATCTTTCAATATTGCCATTTGATTCTCTTTTAGTCTTAAAAACCCATTTAGACCAAATTGTCTTAGAACCTTCAGGAAACTTTACCAAGTCTCAAACTTTGTTATCACTCATGGATTTCATTTCTTCTTTCATGCCAATCAACTAGTTATCGAAATTGTTACTTTCCATGGCCATTTTATATGATAACGGATTATCATTAAAGCTTAAGTTACATTCATTTTCAAGTGCATAAACTASTAKATAATCATCTGAAATCGCAAGTCTCTTTTCCCTCATCGACCTCCTTAATGGTTCATGTCGTTCCATATTCTCCCCTTGAATAGTGACTTGTTTATTGATAAAAACATCATTTTGTGGAGTTTGAGCATCATTATGTTGTTCAATTGGCACAACTGGATATGGAGAGACAATTGTATTTTATCTTTGGAAGATATAATAGGTGAATTTGTATTCAAACTTGAATCTCTTGAATGTCCACCTTTCGTAGTTCACTACTTCCACTATTTTGACTATTTTCAATGAACCTAGCATTACCCGTCTCAACTATTATAGCACCCTATGTTTAGCGAAATAAAATATGTACCCCTTTGACTTTTCAGGGTAAACAATAAAATACCAATTAACTGTCCTTGGATCAAGTTTCTTTTCTTTGGGATTATAAAGCCTTACTTCTGCTTGGCAACCCGAAACAKGCAAATGTCTTAGACTAGGTTTCTTTCCCGTCCACAGTTCATAAGATGTCTTAGGWACTACCTTACTAGGAACCCGATTAAGCAAATACATTGCAGTCTTTAATGCATATAACCACTAAGAAATAGGTAAAGTACAATTATTAAACATGCTCTTAACCATCCCTAACAAAGTACCATTCCGCCTTTTTGCTACATAATTTTGTTGAGGTGTACCTGACATTGTATACRGTGCACAAATGCCTCTACATTCGAGGAAKTTTGCAAATTCACCTGGACGTTGTCCAATTTCAATGTATCTTCCATYGTATTCACCACCTCTATCAMATCTCACTAYTTTAACTTTTCTATCTAACTGTCTTTCAACCTCATTTATGAATATCTCTAAGACATCCACAGATTGAGACTTTTCACYCAATAAATATGTATAACCATACRGTGAGAAATAATCGATAAAAGTAATGAAATACTTTTCCCCATTCCAAGAAGAAACATCAAAAGGACCACAAATATCAGTGTGAATTAACTCTAAAAGCTGAGTGCTTCTCAAAGCTTGTTTCTTTACTATGTGTTTAGTTTGTTTTCCCTTAATACAATCTATACACACATTTAAGTCACTAAAATCCAATTGAGGAAGTATTTCATTCTTTACCAACCTCATTAACCTTTCTTTGGAAATGTAACCTAACCTTTGATGCAATAAGAAAGTAGATTTTTCATCAGATGCACTACGTTTAATGCCTTGGCTTTCAACAACAAAAAAAAAATTCAACAAATTTAATGTTAACATCAAATCTATAAACTGAATCAACTAAAGTACCATAACCATATAAATAGTCATGTGTATACTAAGAAAATCTACCATTTCCAAGCTTTACATTAAATCCTAAATTTTCCAATTTAGTAAGAGAAACTAAATTTCTAGCACAATCTGGAAACCAAAGAAATCTTTCAAAATCTGTACAACAACCATTGTTTAAGATAAATTTATAAGTCCCTATCTTTACTATTCGTGCCTTTATCGTGTTTCCATGAACAAGTACTCATCAGCTCCTCTTATGGGTTAGATCATACTGAATCCCTGTTTAATATGAGACACATGGAGTAATAGCACCAAAATCTAACCACCAAGTATTTTTAGGCATTTATTAGATTGAATTCAAAGGAAACACCTTTCCTCTCGAACCAAGCTTTCCTTTAATTTAGGACATTCATTCTTGAAGTGACTTGATTCTTGAAAAGAAACATTTCTTTTCCTTATGGATGTTGCTTTGTGGACCTTTCACATAACTTAACCTTCTTCTTTTCCTTTTTACCTGGCTTTACTTTGCTTTGTGTTAGCACCATCACCCCACGAGATGGATAATTAGATCATTCATCTTCTTCAATCTACCCTCCTCTTGAACTGACCAAATTGCTTAGAGGTAGAGATTTAATGATGAACTAGAATAACTCACTTACATCCATTCCATCTCTTTTATTTTCTACTAAGTTAGACATGAGTGTCACATGATCATGGATAGCCGAGACCAGTCAAACTTTTAGTAGTCAACTCATTCATTATGTTGTCTACTATTGACTTGTCCGTCAAATTGATTGTGAACAATCTTTAATTTTAAGCATGAATTCCTTTGCACTCTCGCATAGATGGCTTGATACTTTCAGCCTTAGTCATCTGATGAGATTAAACTCAAAACGATTTGATCGCTCCATGCCTCATAGAGAGACTTTTCTGCATCAGAGCTAGAATTTATAATGCATGGTTAAGGTTGCTCTATCAATTTTAATTGCAAGGTCCAAAGATACTATATGCAGAGTAAACCGCATTTTGTTCAGACCAATCATTATAATTGAGGCCATGAATTTCACAATAGCAAATGCAAACAATTTTGATAGAGCTGCAAACAATAATACATGCTCACCAATTAGCTTGATAAAATTTAATGAGATTAAACATACTAATTTTTATGACATTGCATGCATTCAAGTAACCTTTGGTAATACTTAAATACAAACAATTTATTCATGCTAAATACATACTTAAATAATTAAACACACATATATAACAATTGCAAAATATTCATGCTATCTTTGGATATACATACTATAAAGCAATAAAGTACGAATGTTTATTCATTATATGCTAGTTCAATGATCCATCTTTGGATGATCTCCAAGAATATAACAAATAAACCACTATTTGATCATTAAATATAAATATAAAAGCATCACTTTAAATTTTAAACACGGTCAATCCAAAATTCAATTATAATTCATAAATCAAAGAAAACAATACATGTAATAACTAGACCACTTGATGTACAAGTTACCACACAATCTTTAATTAAACTTGAATCATATATTTAATGGGTAAGAACAACACAATTACAAATTAAGTGTATCATTTATAAATTCAAGACATACAAGAACTTTACACTAATTTTTACAACCCACTTTAATGTTGTAAACTCAAATTGGGATTAAGAACAATTATACCCAAGAAATGACAATTACGGCCCTTTGGTTGTTGGTAGTAAATGGTGGTAATGGGAATGGATTTGTATGTAAATTGAAAAGAAATTCATGTCATTCCCATGGTATGCAATTTCATCCCAAAAACTCTAATTTTCTTCTTAAATTCTCATTCCCACCCAATACCACTCTCCCGAGTGTAATGAGTGGTAATGAAATTCCTAAATAAATGTTCTCCATGGAAAAGAAACATAAATTTGAGCTAAGATTGTTTCTCATGGAGATAAAGTTTGAGCAACTCATTATCCATAGAGATTTTAAGAGTTTTTTTTTCTATTTAAATACACGAAAAATTCATTATCATTCCACCATTTAGTCCAATAACCAAACGGGGCATTAAAGCCAAAGCAAAAGTACAAAACATTAATGTAACTACAAAATCATTTGTAAACAACACTTAGATCATGAAATAGTCAACGCACAAACAATAAATACAAACTTTTAATGCATGAATCAACAATATACTTCATAATTGCTTTTCAGATGTTTGCACCAAAACAAACAGTTAACCAATATATCATGCAAAAAAACACGAATTGACAAATCACACACTTATCATGCATACAATTATACAATCTTTTAAAAAAATGTAACGGCCGAAGGCAAATTGTACACTTGTACAGATGCGCTAAATAAGTTTTCCGTCAAAACATATGGCGATATAACTTTTCGTATAAATAAAACAAGCAAAATTTTGAACCATTTTCAATTAATTCGTAAATTATGAAGTCTAAACCTTGCTCTTATAACAAAACGGATTTCGTTCATGAAACCTTATACAACACGATCAAGACATTACATAATTCAACGAAATATACTATCAAAGTAACTAACCTTGATTCATGATGTTTTTTTTATCTTGAATTCGTAACGATTCTCCTCCCTTTAGCCTTTTCCTCGGTGTGTTCTTTGATGAATAAGAACAGTATAGTTTGTGTTTATCTTTGTGGAGAATTAAAAAATGATAAATTACTCCTTTTATTCCTCACTTCAATTCATATTATAATACCAGCAGTTTCACTAGTTTGTGTCTTTTGGGTAAGCAGCTTTTATATAATATATACCCTTTCATATGAGATATAACATATACCACGTGTTATATTATTTGGAAAGGACGAGGGAATAATAATATTCCCAGATTTTTAGTGACTTTACTGAAACCATTTTATCACTGTATCACCTTTTATATTAAAATCAAATTACATTAATATAATTTATTTACTTTTATTCATTAGACCATTAAGAACACATAAGGCCCACTTCGGGTATTAGATAACTAAATATTTCTAACACTAGATACTTTGATCTCTGAATTTTCCTAAGGATATGCGTCATCTTTATCGAGGGATGCCTAGTCAATCCAATGGATTGATAAAAATTGTCAATCCAATGACATTTTGGTAAATAAATGGAATATTTTATTACAACATTGTCATTTATCTTTTTCTTTTTTTCCATTTATTTACCAAAATGCCATTGGATTGTCAATTCGTTGGATTGACTAMGAATTTTCCATCTTGATCAATCTAATGAACCAGTATTTAAATGACGCAATAGTGTAATCATTAGACTGTTGTAGTTTATTTAAGAAGAAATCGAGCAGTACAYGTATGTTCTATAAATTTTACATTTTCCCTCTACTTATATATGCAGGTAATGCATGCGATCATTGAGCTAGATGTCCTAATGATAATTTCGAAGGCCGGTCCTGGTTGCAAGCTGTTGGCCTCGGAGATCATGGAGGCTAGCATGAAGAAAATGGAGAACCCTATGGCTGAATCCATGTTAGACAGGATGTTATGGCTTCTAGCCACCTACAAAATTGTCACTTGCTCAGTAGTTGAGTCGGAGGATGGCGGAATTAAGAGGAAATATGGGCTAGCACCAGTCGCTAAGTTTTTTATTCCCAATGGAGATGGAGTCTCTTTGGCCCCTCTTATGAGCTTAAATCAACACAAAGTCTACTTTGACTSCTGGTAATTAAGTTACGTTCTAGCCACCTACAAAATTGTCACTTGCTCAGTAGTTGAACTCTATTAATATAAATATATAATGGTTCCTAAAACATATAGGAGCATATATATACAATGATTATCATTTCGTATTCAGATATGTGCACAGGGTGGGGGTATTATTCGTAGGAAATAAGATATTTCTTCGTTGCACATATTTCCTCACATAAGAAAAAGAGGCAGAGAGCATGTGTGCGTGGTTTAATACTTTAATCGATTATACGTGTGAATTAGGTACAACATCACTTGTGTTTATTCTTTTACCTAAACTATGTGGCTATTCTGATATATTACCTATTTAAATACCCTGATCCCGGTATCCCAAAAATACTTGAATATCTAGAAGCACATAAGTTCTTATAGCAGGGGCATAATGAAAGCCATTTCCTCCTTTGACTTTAAATGATTTAGGAAACAAAGATCGCGTGTTAACCCAGAGGGTATGGGCCATTCAACATGCACACACTTGAGAATCGGATGCAAACAGTTGTGAATATGCTGCGTTGATCCTCCCGACTCTGAGGTCAATGAGCTTCAACAAATGGGCTATCATGCGAGTCAAGACGACGTAGTATCATGAAGGCAGATTCTCGGGGAAATTACCGAGGGTTGCGACGAATACCCAAACACTCTACTTGGTTGATGTAGGGGTCTTGGCATGACTCTTTCGACCAATTCAAGTATATTCAGCGGAACAATGGGCCCCACATATTCCACCTTAGAAGGTGCCATTAATTTTTGGACCATAAATGTACACCACATGCATTGAACACGGCCTTATAAGCCACCTCCTTCTCTTTGGTACGTTGTGTTTATTCAACATAATACTTTTCCTAAAGACAATCTTTCCACCTAATATGTGGAAATAAATGTATGCATTTGTTCCAACGTACATCAATAGATCAGAATTGGGAGTAAGTATAAATCCTCCGTAACATTTCCATGCAATTTTCTAGGAAAGGCAAGTCAGCGGGATAATGTGAAATATTTCTCAAAAGGAGATGAGCACCTAATGAAGGTTAATGTCCGCCTACAATTCACTTATTATCATTGTAGGCATGTGCACTTCTTCCCATTAAAAGAACATTCAAACAAGACTAATATTTTGAGAAGATAATAGAGATTAATAAATATAAACTTTGTCAAGTCTAGTCTTAATTTCATTAAGACAGAATGATCGAAAGTGTTGACAGTTTATTTTAATAATAGTCTTTGATTTATTTTGCCGACACAGTTACCCTTCATATGGGAATAAAGGCTTTGACTTGATGGATTGATTTGATGTAAATCAGTGGATATCATGATCATTGGGAATGAACGACTGACGTTGCGTGACCGTGTGTTGAATCAAACTGCATAAGAAAAAGGCTGATATCAGGCTTTGGCTATGCATGACTAATGGTGATAGTGTTATAATTATATTGATGGATATGGGTCTGATCTCAGTATCATAACGCTAATACAGCAGGAGTCCGAGATAATTATCGCATAACGCGACGGCCAGATATATACGCGAGGGCGCGGGCCGCTCTGTAGAATAGATGTCAGAGGATACTTCTATAGGCAGGAGGTGTCGCGTGGCTGTCTGTAGGATTGGGGTGGTTGGGTGGTGATGGTTCGTTGTGCTGCTGTGGGAGTTCGGTTAGCCCCCCGTGGGATCAATGAGCTATCGCGTTCTGAGGCTTAGTTGTACTTAGACATCGTGGGAGCACTAGGAACTCTGAGGACCACCGAGCGAAGATCCCTGTGAAAAAAGAGGAGATGGACGACGACCGGGATACGGGGTTTGGGAGAGGGCTGCTAATCACGTTGGGTTTTTATACTCATTGTGAATGTTCCGGTTTTTGGCAAGTAAAGACTTTTGGAAACTGTTTTGGGGTTAGTTGAAGTTTCGCGAATGATTTCCATTAAAATAAGTTATAATTTCTTAATACTGTTGCTTTGTGTTTATGAACCTGTACCGGATGGTTACGCACAGTATTCGCAGATTGGCAGAGACAAAGTGTCGAAATTCGTCGTAGGTGGTCGGGTGGGGTTTGTTTTTTTCATTTGGGGAGTTCTTGAATGAAAACGGCTGTTATCGGCGTTCGATCTTGTGTGGCTTGTGCAATATGGTGATGGAGAGTATCGTCTATCAGACTGCGTTATGGATGTAGTGGCATGATTGAAAAACATTTGGTAGGTTGTGTTTACCAGTCACGATTGTTATATAAGATAATGAGAGTTTTAAGATGTAATTGTTTTTGATTTAAGGTGATCTGATCCTACGTGAGTCCGTATGGGGGCGGGCGGCCAAACGCCTGGGCGCGGACACCCTGGCAGGCTGAATGTGTTATTTGGAGGTGGACGGATGTGGGGCGGCAAGATGTTTGCGATGTTCGAAATTACGGGTCGATGACAGTGATAGGATGTCGGGTGTTTGTACTACTTCGGATTTATCAGGGATGTACACAAGTATGATGGGTTTCTTTTTTGTCGACTTTTTCAGGTCTGCAATTGTTAGTGTATGTTAGGGGTGGCGTTAATTGTGATAAGCTATGGTGGAAAGATTTATGATAAAACTTGATAGTGGCGGTGGTGGTGTCCACGAATAGCGGAATCTTGGCTCACTGATAGACCATTTGGAATATGCGTGTATTAGATGTTGGAAGGGTTAATGGGTTGGCGACTAGTATGACATAACAACACAATGAAGGCCAAAATTTCAACTAATGTTGAAGTGATACAAATCTATATTCTATCACTCCCCTCACACAGAGATCATGGCTATAATGTGGACGGACACAACCCTGATATCCACAGAATAATTTCACTTAAAGTAGGAGTGAAAGATTCGGGAACTAGTGAGGCTTTGATGTCATGTTTGTCTGATACCATTGGGTCACTAGACCATCTAGAACCTGGTGATTGTTGCTGGTGTTGCGAACTAAGTCGTTCATGTGGCTCTGATACCTAATCTCATTTAGGCTTCTGGAACCATGATGTTCAGGGAACTTACGATCGTGTGTGTAACAGTCACCTATATTCTTGGCTGGCAACAAGCAATCAACAGCGGACTCCCGTTATGTCTGTACATTCCGTAACAGACGAATTATGAACCTAAACATACAGTGTGATAGTGTAATTATAAGGACTACTAATAAAAACAAGTCATTAGATTGCCGCTAAAAAGGCTAAACTTAACTACACTGAAGAAAATCAGCCCGCATAAATTTCTTCCTCTAGCTTTCCCCTGCTCCTGCATATGGCTACTTGGTCTGTCCCTTGAAGCTTTCCCGAACGGTTTCTACTCTCTCCTGCAACTAACATTCTCTACCACCTACCTGCTCCAGGCAACCTCCTCCAAAAAGACACTGTGGAATAATCTGGTAATAAAAAAAATTGAAATACCGAAAATGAAAAAATGAAAACGAGTATTCTGCTGTCGATTGCTGTTGTGCAACGGAGTTTCATTCACTTTGGATTGAAGATTTCGTTACAACCTTTTGAGACTCACAATTATATGAGATTGTAAACTCAAGACAATATTGCCAAATAAAGTAACGATTTGATCGGAAAATGAGAACAATGCATAATCAAACGATTCTTAAATCAAAGGTAACAGATATGCATACTTTCTTAATCATAGAATTCTTTATGAAATATGAACTACTTTATGAAATATACTAAATTTTATTAGAAAATAGTCAATAAGTGTCTGAAAACTAAGATCTCTACTCTACTAGGATAACATAGATACTACTTTTTAATATGAATCAACCGTATTAAAAAATATAAAACGCTTATCTGTTTGCTTAAATGTTGGATACTACTTTTGCATGAAATGAGGTAGAAAGCTACTGTTCAGAAATATACATGAACTATTGTTGTGCTGTCAGAAGATATATGGAGTCTACGTAATATGGAAACTATCAATATACTATTGCTAAGATTATGAGAGTGAACTCAACTTTTTTTTAATTCATATAATCATTGTTCTTGAATACCTCAACACTTCTTGTTGATATACTTGTGCTGGTTGACGTACTTTATGGAATATATATGGGAGCTACGTAGGTAAATATGATTGGAAGCTACTTTAAAATGTAGAACTAGACCTTATAAAAGTATATGTTAACACTTATGATACCAATATTCAAAATTTTTAGACTTGATTTCTGAAACGCAAGAGTTCTACCTTCTAGATAACATGATAGCTACGACTTTTTTTGAATCATCAATCAATATTTAAAAATTATTAAAAGCTATTGGTTAAATGGTAGTAGCTGTAGAGCACTTTCTCATAAGTATATAATGGAACTACTTGGTTTTAAGGGAATTATATTTACATGTCACTTGTTCAGAAGCATATAGTAACTACTTTCTTCAAGGAATATATTGATGAACTGTTGTATATTTATGAAGAATTAGTGTAGACATTTAGACTTATTAGTATAGCTGAGTATGCGAATATTTGACCTGTTTGGCTAATGAATGAGTGACTTTTTTAAATTCAATATGGAACTATCTTCTTAAATACATCTAAATAGAACTGGTATCAACTCTGTTTATGATTATATGAAGGCCTTTTATAAATAAATATTAAACCTACTGTATTATAAAAATAATCATATTCTGTGGATATCTGGAAACTAAGATCGTACGTCTTCTAGTAGTGGAAATAGAACTACTTGTTTGAATCATGAGGAACTTGCTACTTAAGAAAATATCATGAGGACTAGTTTATTCGTAAATGTTAGCGAGGGTCATATCTTGTCAGAAGTATTATGAACTGCACTTTTCCAAAAAAACGATGAACTGATGATAGAAAATACATTCAAGATTTACTTTTTCTGAGTAATCTAGAGGAACTACGTTTTTAAGAATCGGAGATTGAACTAGATTTTGTAAGATCATGAAACTGACTGTTGAAAAAAATATCAGAACACTGCATATGTTCGTATGTAGAAACATAGTATTGAGCTAGGTGCTTGTTAGACTATAATAAAGACAACCTTGTACTAAATTGATCATTAATACTATCTTTAATTGTTAGCATTAAATTTTTCACTAGCCAAAAAACTGGCTAAGAAATTGAAGTCAAAAAAACAATCAACATATTATACTATAAGAGAGGTTACATAAGGCACTCGAAATCTTTCGAAAAAAGAGTCATTTGTGCATGGAATCATCACACAGTGCAACTGAATCTTCAACATGCCGGGCACATGTCAAATAAGCTTAATAACTTCAAAAACTGCAGGAACTTTTACTCTGGTTCATCACTGAATTCGAACTATGGGCTTAATTCATTCATGAAACATAACTGGGACACAGGGAGAAATCTTTAAAGCAAATTCTGATTGCGTTTGCAGAAGGGTAAGAGATTAAAAATGATAATTAATTGTGTGTTTTATGATTATCTAGCCGGGAAAGTCAGTTACAAAACTGTGTTTCATTAACAGAATAAAGACAACGGACATCTGACTAGAATAAAGAATCAAAAGAAAGATCAAAAACTCAAAATTTGGGAAGGAATATCTTCATTTTTTGAAATTAATTCGTTTGGATGTAGGAAAAAATAACACTAAATCGTACTAATAAATCATAAGAAAGAACAAGGTGTAGAACAGGGACGGATGTGCGGTGGG
>SNQN01005845.1:0-42023 GCA_008642245.1 Bassia scoparia
ACTGTTCTTCAGAATAACAGTCAAGGAAACAGCTCGTACTGGTTCTGCACCAGTGAATGAGCTCTTATGTAATCAGCTATTCCCTGTAATAAATAAGTTAGTTTCAAAGCATTCTCATTAAAATATTAACTTGTCTAGGGAAACAAGTTTCTAAACTAGCTGGTTCCCAGAACCAACAATATTCATACTTTAATCATCCTGTTTCCTGTAAAGGTTTGTCATCATTCAAAACTTAAGGAACTCAACACACTTATATATTTTAGGAAAAATTTATATGAATAATCCCAACTTTCACGAGTCTTCCCATATTAATCCCTAGTGAACTTATTCTTAGAATAATCATAACTTTGCCTCCATCTTAGAATAATCATGTTTTGGCTAATTTCGACCCTTGCCTATAAATAGGGAGCATCCCTATTCATTTCACGGTTTTTTTACGAACGCTTGGCTTCTCTCTCTCACTCGTCCAACTCTCTTTTTCTCTCACTCTCTCTCACAAACACTCAAACACTTTCAAACACAATTCAAACACATAAAAGCATATTCAAAGTCTCTCTTTTGCAATAAATCTAGGAGGTTTTCAAGGATTCTAAAAGTTCGACAAGGGTTCCTAAGGGTCCGAAGCTGCGTCCTTGGTCTTCGACATCGTGTTGCGAGGTAGGTTTGAGGCCAATTTCTTAATTCTAAACCCCCTTTTGCATGCTTGTTTAGAAATTCGACTTTCTATGTAATTTGCATGTAATACTGATTAACAAGCAACTTGACAATTCAAATTAAAAGCAACCTTAAGGCATAACTTTAAATTCCTCGTACGAGTGCTTGCATGCTTGTCTCGTGATTATAATATTCTTTAACAAAGACCTGTAAATTTCGTGTTTCACGCCTAATAACTATGGACAACCATAAGTAGGCTCCTGGAATACGGAATTAACAACACATGCGACAACAAACTAGACACTATTAGCATAGTATTCTGTTAAACAACCCGCCTAGTAATTTTGCATGCTTAGGGTTTAAAACGGAAAACTGTTTGTTGTTATCTTTCGGACATTGAACTCGCAATAACTGAGTAGAGGCTGCTAGATGTAGGGGGGTGCTGTGCACTACTTCACCCTTACCCTTGTCTCCTAATCCAGACCTTTGGTGCACTACCAGACATGGAGTCCTTCGCCTTGCTTTATGCAATTATATGCAAGGCTTAAAACGGGTTCGGCAGCTTCCCAAAAGAAGTGCAGTGGCAACTTCCTTTACTCTTTTCGAGTATAAACACACAACTCCAGGCATACTCACAATATGCAAAAGCAAGAATTCAATTCTAGCAAACAAATCGAGCCGCCCTTAAATTGTACCCCTTGGAGCAGAGGGACCAGACCCATTCCGGCCCGGTGACGCCCCGGCGCTCGTACAGTTTTCTGGCGACTTCACCGGGGACTTCACTAAAGTTATTACCTTTATTGATGTGTGGGCAATACTCGATTTTTTTGCGATTTCAGCGTCCTTAAGACGACATTGTGTTTTAGGCATCTTGCATTACACATAACTTAGGTCGTTGGCACTGAGTTTCCGTTTTCTAGGCATCATGTCTCATATAAGTGTGTTCTACACTTGAGACAAGACCGGGGGGGGGGGGCTCGCTGGAGATTGAAACTGGTGCACTACCTATGTAACCAACTTTTAAGCTTGATGCCCATCCCCACCATGACGCGCAGCTGCTTGCACTATAAAGTCGTAGTGATTTAGACCTCCTATGATCATCTCAGCAGGCTGGATGTGTTAAGGATCGTTCTGAACCTAGTCATGGGACCCTGTTGGACACCCGGACCAACCCGTTCGATAACGTAGCAGTTGACTAAAGGTGGCTGGACTTTTTTTTTCTTTTGCATATAGGGTTCATGCTAGCGTGACAAAATGCCACGTGCTTTTAGACTAATGACCCTAGCTTTGCATACATAACAAACAAGTCACTGAGTCATGTAACAGTTCTCATATAGCAAGGTGATCATTCCTTAGGCCTCGTAATGTTGAAGTGGTTGTAAACTAGAATCATTAGGCGTTGCGTCTTTGTTAAGTCATTCGCCGGACCTTTGAAATTCGCCTTTTCAAAAAAAAAAGAAAAGCAAAAAATAAAACGAAAAAAATAATGACAAAAAAGCAAAAAAATAAAAAATAAAAGGCGAAAGGCAAATTTCCGACGTTCATGCACTTTTTACTTTTTTGAGTCAGTCAATAGGCAAGGGAATGATCACCCCTAAGACATGCATTGCATCACAGGTTGATTTAACATGGAACTTAACTTTTGGTCCATGTGCAAACAGGGTAGGCACCAACGGTTGAGCTCGTAGACATAGGGTTCGATCCACGGTTCTCAAGCAGCACTCTGCCAATCAACCTCATTGAACTAATGGATAGTGAAGAAACTCGAATGGACTTGACTTTAGCTGACTTGAATGAGACCCTTAACTCATTGGCTTCCCTAGTCACTCAGCTAGAGAAGTCTAACACCCAGGTCCTCGAAATTCTTGAGGAAGTAATCCATGGCATCCTGAAGCACTATGTGGACCTGTATCTATCCAAAGGAGAAATAGCTTCTCCTTTGGATAGAACCAATTGGCGGGAATGACACTGAACCAAAGCCAACGACCAATATGGTGGAGGTCATCACTTCTCACACGAACAAAGCAATGAAGAGGATCAGTGATTCTCTTAAAAGCAAAACTATGGTGAAGGCACCTACAATTCGCAACAAGCGCAAATACACTAGAATAGGCATGCACTATGCCCAAGCCCGTGAGCACGTCAAGGCGATTGGCTTCATTACATCAAAGGCCCTACTCCTAATCCTCCTTTGGAGAAAAGGCCTCCTAATTGGAGCATGGACAAGTTTTGCAAGTACCACAGAGGACATGGCCACGACACTGAAGAAATTCATACATTGAGGGAGGCAGTCCAAGACTTGATAGATAGTGACCGTCTCCCTTTTCCTCCCAAAGGCTCTAAACAATACGCCCAGGTAACGGATGGCAATAGATATCCAGGACTTGAGATTTTCAGCGACTACAACTTTGTAGACAGGAATCCTGTCCCCACAAGCAAGGCATCTGCCCTAGATGGCCTCGAAGCACAAGGTTTGGGAATCCTGTTTGGCCAAGAAATCACCCCTCCAACTGAACAAGAGGTTTTCATGACAATTACTAAGGAAGCATTCGACCCCACTACTCTCATCACACCAGTCAAAGGCTTGGTTCACGGTTGGCGCAAAAACATGAAGATAGCTACTCCAAGAGGCAAGGTCATTAAGTGCACCATGGGCGAAGGACCATTGCTCGAGGATTCTGAATCTGAGACTGAGTCTGAGTCTAGTGTCGTAAAAGCTAGGATAGCTAGTCCTAGGGAGTGTCCTCCTGAGTCTGTCAAGGAGCCTAGTATCCCCCTTTCCCTTGTCAATCAAGTCTTTTCGGAGGCAAACTTATCTGTACTCTCTTCAGAGTTTAATAACATATTCCTTTCTTCTTACTCCTCTTTTCCTTCTTATGATTGCTTTAATTCACAACTCGAAAACAAACAAAACAACAATGAGTTAATAAAGGCAATGGAAGAGCATGAAAAGAAAACTTTCGTCATTGAGAACACAGAAAGGGTAGACATCTCCGACAACGACACGCCGCGGGAGATACAGATTGGTCTGCCACTGAGTCCACAAGAAAAGGATGAACTGGTTGCAACACTGAAAAGAGTTCCGAGATGTTTTTTCTTGGTCCTATGAAGACATGCCAGGGATTGATCCAAACATCCCATATCACAGAATTTCGCTCATAGAGGGGGTTAAGCCTATCAAACAAAAGCTCTGTTGCATGAAACCGGATGTTGCTCTTAACATTCGGCAGGAGGTCATCAAACAACACAATGCAGGCTTCATTAAGGTCGTCAATTACCCTCAATGGATAGTAATTGTGGTTCCAGTACCTAAAAAAGATGGACGTGTTCGAATGTGTGTAGATTTTCGTGACTTAAACAATGTAAGTCTGAAGGATGACTTCCCTCTACCACACATAGACGATCTCGTAGACAACACAATAGATCATGCCTTGCTCTCATTCATGGATGGGTATGCGTGGTATAATCAAGTCAAAATAGCCGAAGAAGACATGGAAAAAACAACCTTTACCACTCTGTGGGGGCTATATTGTTACACCGTGATGCCTTTTGGTCTTAAAAATGCAGGCGCTACATATCAACGAGCTGCCACTGCTCTACTTCCTGACATGATACACAAAGAAGTAGAGGTCTATGTCGACGATATGATTTTCAAGTCAAAAGACCGCGAAGGACATACCCTTGCATTAAGGAACTTCTTCCAGAGACTCTGAAAATTCAACATGCGTCTCAACCCGCAATACTGCGCATTCGAGGTCACTTCAGGCAAACTCTTAGGTTTCATCATCAGCTCTCGAGGCATCGAGATCGATCCAAAGAAGATCAAATCAATCATGTCACTTAGGCCACCGCAAAATGAAAAGGAGGTCCGAGAGTTCTTAGGTCAACTCCAGTACATCAGTAGGTTCCTATCCAAGCTCACATTGGTCTGTGAACCCATCTTCAAGAAACTAAAGAAAGGTGCACCCAAGAAATMGGATGATAATTGCCAACGAGCTTTTGACAGGATCAAGGAATACCTCACCAATCCTCTTGTGTTAGCTCCTACTTGCCCTGGGCATCCATTTCGACTCTATCTTACAACAAAAAGCATCGCTGCTAGATCAATGCTCGCTCAAGAAATCGACGGCAAGGAAAACGCTATCTACCACCTCAACAAGAAGTTCCTTCCACACGACGAACGATACTCTACCCTAGAGAAACTATTCTTGGCATTAGTGTGGGCATCGCGAAAGCTTCGACATTATTTGCTCACACATATCGTACACATTGTATGCAAGGAGGATCCTTTGAAATACCTCTTTGTAAAGCTAACAGTCAACGGACGCATGTCTAAATGGATGGTTATGCTTGCCAAATTTGAACTTAAGTTCGTGCCTAAAAAAGCCATCAAAGGTAGTAATGTCTCCGAGGTCTTAGCAAACTCTCCAGACGAGGTCCTTCCTGAGGACTTTGACTTTCCAAACGAGGAACGTATGATGACCGAGGAAGATAGCTGGTCGTTATACTTCGATGGTGCATCGAATCTAAAGGGATGTGGATTTGGAGTGCTTCTGATCTCACCACAAGAGGAGCATACCCCAATATCCTTCAAGCTCGACTTCAACATCACTAACAATGGAGCAGAGTACATTCTCGCTTATTATTTTTTCTTATTATTGTAATGAAATTGACCTTATGTTTCCTTATTTTTGAGAGGGAGGAGTAGAGGACCACACTACCACAATATCAGAACCTAAAATGGCCAGAAAGAAAACATTGAAGTCTTTGAGTTTGAGTTCAAACCCATGTTTATATTACTAAGACAATTACTCAAGCATATGTTATTAGCTATCTTGTTAAAAGACCTGACATTCTCTTCAACCAAACCATGATTTGATAGCAAACAATAAAAAGGTATCAACCACAATGTGTTGTTTCTTGTTCTTACTGAACTTCACATGCAACTGATCTGAGTTGGCTTTAACATTTTTCACTGTTAAGTATCTTTATGGGAAAAAGAAGTTAATATCGAAATATTAATTTAAACCTCAAGGTACCAATAAAACGTTTTGTTTGACCTTCTTTGTCGGTTACAATTGGATTGTCAATCAGAATTTGGATTGTCAATCAGAATTTAGAGTTGACCTTCTGGGGTAGGGAAGACACTATTAGCAAAGGCTGTGGCTGGTGAAGCCGGCGTAAACTTCTTCTCTATTTCCGCCTCACAATTTGCGGAGATATATGTTGGTGTCGATGCTTCTCGTGTGCGAGCACTTTGCCAAGAACCAAAGGAAAACGTAACCAGTATTGTTATCTCTCGAAATTTTATAATGTACTCCCTCTTTTACGTTTTACTTGAAATAATAACTGTAAAAATGTGTTACACATTACTTGAAACAATTCTCCTCTTCTCCATTTTTAGTTACATTTTTTGGGTAAAAAGACTATAATAACCTATATTGCACAAACACGGATTATGTGTCTACTCAGATACGGGTGTCCGAGTTGGACACTTGGCTATTTTATAGAAAAAGCGTGAATTTTATAGTTAACATTGAGTATCTGGGTGGAGTGTCGTGTCCGACATGATACGATACGACACCCAATTTTTGAGGTACATGAGGGTGTCTGGGTAACATAGATAATAACCTTACTAAAAAAAAATAATTAAATGGTTTACATTTCCTAATATTTACTTTATTCACTTTCCCATTACTTCTCTTTCTCTCTCTCTCTCTCTTACTTTTTTCTACAGAGTACTCTATTCACTTTCCCACGACTTTTTTCTCACTTTCTTTTTCCTAATCTTAAACCTACTCATTATTTCATTTAATTTTCCACTCATTTTCTCTCTCTTACTTTTTCCTAATTTTACGCCCTCATCTACAATTAACAAATTTTGCCTAAAAATTCTCGAAGTTCAATTGTTTCAAGTAAAACGTATCGGAGGGAGTACGATAATTCTTGTGTAAAAATGTTGATGATTTTTCATCCTCATTTGTAGTTGCAAAACCTCTGCTGTTGTGTTATTATCAACGGTTTCATATTTTTTATCTTTTGTATTTTCTTTCTTTGATTATTTTGCGAGCAAGAGATTGGAAGATGGGTTAGCAATAACAATTTTGATATGGTTTGGAGCTTGGATAGGCTCCAGCACTTGTCTTCATTGATGAATTGGATGCTGTTGGGAGGGAGCGTGGCCTCATTAAGGGTTCAAGTGGACAAGAGCGTGATGCTACTCTAAATCAGGTTGTGTAGATTTCCTGCTCCATTTTATGAAAGTACTTCCTCCGTTTTTTTTAGTGGCAACAAATGAATTTATATGTATTTCAAAGAAAATATTTAATAATGTAAACGAGCAAATTAATCAAAGAAAATTTAACACAATTAAGTTATAATCGCATTCTTTATGCAATTTAGCTATGAATTGTTGATTCTCTAGCTTGAAATTATGTCGTGCTTAGGTTCCTGATTTCGTGCGCCTTTTAAGGCTTCCATCATATATATTTGTTTTGATTTCAAATTTTAATTTACGTGTCTAATGCTATTCATTGAAGTCATATGCTCCGTATTAATTTACACCGTGCTAATACCTTCCATGGGTGTCGAAAAAGAAGTAAACCTGAATAATTGTTGTATTACAACATATCTTTTTATTCATACATATATAAATATTGATGTTGCTGTAATGGGTTTCGAAAAAGAATCTATTGTGGTTAGTTTGATGTACTGCTATAGTTTCCGTGGTTAGTATCTAATGTAGTTAGTCTTTTGTCGACTTGGAGGTGCTCTGCTAATTTCCTGTCTTGGCTTGGATGCTTCAAAAGTATCAGTCTTGTAACTATGGCATTATTGTGGTGTGCCTGTTTTCTTGTTGCTCGCTGCTGTGGATGTGTTGTGTTTGCTTGAAAATAATCTATCATTTGTACATCTTTTAAATTCAACAATAATTTTGATCCCATTTGAAGCCTACAATAATGTTGTATGGATGAAATTTTGAGAATGGTTGCTTCCCGTTTTAATTTCTTTCATGTTCTCTGTTGCAGATGAGGGTTCTGTTAACAATTTTGAGGCTTTGATGGAAGGAGGTTAGTTTGTTTCCCTTTTCATGTTAATTGTTTTTTGGGGTGTTTTCAGAATTCAACATTTAATTTTCTCTCTCCTCATTTCAGCTTATAATTTTCTCTCTCCTCAAAATGACAAAATATCATATCCTGAAAAATTTGCTCACTCGGATTCAAAAGGGATTAGCTAATTCTTTGAGAAAGAAGCTCACCTTGGACATTAATGTTGATCTTGGGCATTAAAGTAAGGGCAAGATTTAGACTCCCTTCCAGACTCTGCCACATCAGCTTTCCACTAACTTTTTACTTTTAAGACTCACATCAATACTCTCTACATTTTCATACTTTATCCCAAGACTCCAACCAAGACTCTCTTTATTCTTTTAAAAAAATTAAATATGTCAAATTTGATATTTTTTWAAAAAAAAAGTAAAAAGACCCAATCYAAATTGGACAAGTGTCCAACAAGAGTCTTGAGTTGGGTCTTGAAAATCAAAACCCAACTCAAGACTCCATAGAATCTTGAGCAAGATTATTGCTTGAGACTCACAAAAATCTTTAATCAAGACTCTTCTCAAGACTTGCAATAATCTTGCCCTAATTAAGATGGTTAACATTTCTCTCACTGTCTGCTGTGGAATTTCCTTTCCTTGATGATTATTGGCTCTAATTTTGGGAACAAAATTTGCTCGGAATGTGTCTAGCCTTTGTTGACATTATTTATTGGACACTTTTCTGAAGTAAGGACTGAGTTGGATCATCTAGGAGAGATTGATGTCACAAATGCTGAATCTCATTGTATATGTTCTTGTTAGATTTAAATCCAAACTTACCCGGCTAATAAAATGCATAAGGCTGAAGTCAAACTGCTATACTACCAATACAATATTAATTAGACATTGTTACAGCAGTAACTGTGCAGGTTAGCGTATCTTGGTTATATAGTGATGTTCTTTGTTTATTTAAATTGCATGTGCTCCTATGAGTTGTGCCCTCATCCCCCTAATCATATGGCATCAATTTGCTTCTAATAACACAAAGGTTCCCTAATGCGTGAATTATTGGGGTTAGTGCCCAAAAGAGACTGATGCTTTGTTTAATAAGTTGCTAGCTTTGTAAATCATGATTCATGATGGTAAAGTTATAGTCTTTGTTAGGTTTTGGATTAGGATCATTGTYAATGATTTATGATTTTAGGAAATGATCTTTGTCGTAGAAAAGGTTAGTCACCAGATCGTTGCGATGTGATCTTAATTTTAACRTTTTCCTTTCTAGATTTAGAAACTCCATCCATAATTCTTCCTTCTATAAGGCAGTTATATCTGACATTTTGGCATCATTAGTTGCATTCTAATTTATTGTAYTAGTAATTTTTTATGCTCATGTTCAGTTGAACTGAATGTTTCATTGGATGAGAATTTGTATTTCATTTTTTATGCCCCTTTATACCCTTTTTGTTCATTTTCTCTGACATTGCTTTTGTACTAATTACCTCGTGAGGATGATCCATTGATCCCTTATAAACTTACGAGGTGCATATAGCTAGCTGAATATTATTACTACTTCTAATCGGATCTCAATGCTATTTGATGAAGTAATTAAGGATAGACACTAGCTGTTTTAACATAAAATGATTCCATGGCTTTGATTCATTTGTTGTTGTGTGCTAAGACTACCATCGTTGTTCTCTTCTTTTCAATCTCTCTTCTATAGTTGAGAAAATGGAATGAGAGATGGATGATTTTAGTTCCGAGTACAGGGAAAATGGAAGACAAGTAGTAGTATTTAGTGGCCCTGTTCATCACTTTGACAATTATTGGCTAGAATTCGCCGTAGTATTTTGGCCATAATTTTTGAAATATTTTCTTGTATGATTTTAGGATAAAGAGAAATGACCCAAATGTCAAAGGGACCATTGTATTTGATGCAAGTAGCACAATCACATTGTCCTTTGTGAATTTCCAGTATGATATGCTATTATGCCATCTACGCTTTAAATTTACTTTTCTTTGATTAACTATAGAATTGAGATATTGATTCATGGTTTCACTTATATTTGCAGTGGATTACCGAAGTATGTGATAACTGTCTATTTTACCTCTATTTTATCCTCATATTATACTATTTTAGAGTATGTTTTATGACATTTATTATAATTATTCTATCCTTTTTTACTAATATGAATATTTTAGTGATAAATTATTTTACTTGTGAAAAACGGTCCATTTAATTGTGTTTGATATTTTATTACTTATTAATTATATTTCTTATATTATATGATATTTTAAATGGGCCTAATTTATGTGTTATAGGTTGGACTTGATGATAATCAAAGAGGCTAGAAGGAAAAGAAAATCAAGATTCTTAAGGTTAGAAGCTACGTTGGAATGCAGAAGAAGAAACTAAAAGAGGATAAATAATAAAAGTAGATAACAACATGCAACTAAGTAACAAGTACTTTCCAAGTTTCGCTTTCAAAATGCTTGGACTCTGGATAAGGAAGCGGAATCCATTGTTCGCAAACACTGGTTGGTCCGCTTCCAAGGCTCTCGTTTCTACTGTATCTCTCGTAAATTGGCTGGTTTGAAATTCGCCCTTAAGGATTGACACTCCCGTAAATATGGAAATATCCAAGCCAAACTTCAAGCTAACCATGCTAAGATCATGAATATCGAGCTTCAAGTTCAGGCCAACCCTTTTAATTCACATGTCGACCAACATCTCAATCGTCTTCTGCGTCAACGCGA
Organism: Bassia scoparia; assembly: GCA_008642245.1. Classification (NCBI taxonomy): domain Eukaryota; kingdom Viridiplantae; phylum Streptophyta; class Magnoliopsida; order Caryophyllales; family Amaranthaceae; genus Bassia; species Bassia scoparia. Next base: position 10,448 of record SNQN01005845.1, read on the forward strand.
GCGCCTTCTTACCTTCGGCCAGAATTTTTGGGGAAAACTTGCTCGTAATACCTGGCTTACACGAGGGGATCGCAGCACTCATTTTTTCCATAATATCATGAAAGAACGCAAACGAAAGTCTTAGATCTTCCGTTTACAAAATGATGACAACCAATGGGTAACCACCCCTGATGGTCTCTCTGACTTATTTTATCGTGAGTTTCATAAACGCTTCACCTCGGACCATCAGCAGCCCCGCACCTTTGATTTGGGTTGGATTTCCCCTACGATCACAGCGGCAGATAACCTCTCTCTTACGTCCCCTATTTCTGACGAAAAGGTTAAGAGTGCCTTTTTTAATATGTGCCCCTATAAGGCACCAGGTTTCGATTGTTATGGACCCAAATTCTTCCAGGCTTATTGGCATCTTATTGACACTGATATCACCAAGGTTGTTAAAGGTTTTTTCTACCATGGCCACCTATTGAAACAATTAAACCACACCATTTTGACTCTTATTCCTAAAGTCTCGACCCCTTCCCGCCCCTCCCACTATCGCCCTATTAGCCTCTGTAATACCATCTATAAAGCTATCTCTAAAGTTCTGGTCAACCGCCTGACTCCCCTCCTCCCTAAGCTTATTGGCCCTTACCAAAACGCCTTTGCCCCAGACCGGGCAATCCAAGATAATATCCTTCTTCTTCATGAAGTTCTAAACCTGTTCAATAAATCTAAAAACCATACTGGTTGGTTAGCCCTCAAGCTCGATATGGAGAAGGCCTATGATCGCCTGGAATGGGACTTCCTCTGGGCCACTCTGTCGGCCTTTGGTTTCAATGATAAGTGGATCTGCTGAATCTGTGCCGTTGTCACCARCGTTTCCTATTCACCTTCAATTAACAATTCCACCACAACGGTCATCTCTCCCTCCCGTGGTCTCCGCCAAGGGGATCCCCTGTCTCCGGCCCTGTTTATTATATGCATGGAAATCCTCTCCCGCAGTTTACTCCGAGCTTCCCTTTACCCCAAATCCGGTATTGGCATTAAATTAAGCCCAGCTTCGCCGCCCCTCCCTTGCCTTCTTTTCGCTGATGACAGCTTGCTCTTCTGTAAAGCTAKTTCCTCCTCTATTACTCACCTTCGAAACATTTGTTCCTCCTTCTCTTCTATGTCAGGCCAGTTCATTAACTTCCATAAATCCTCGATTGTTTTCTCCAAATTGGTCCCCAATCCTACTGAACGCCGTTTAACTAGTGCCTTTAATATGACGCCCAAGGCTTTTCTCGGTCGTTATTTAGGTGTTTTCTTCGACCGATCTAAGTTTTCAGCTTCATCCATCCATTTTTCTTATCAAAAATACGGATGCCCATCTGAATAACTGGAACACCAAGTTTATTTCTAAAGCTGTCCGCACTGTTTTGTTCCAAAGTCACCTTTCTTCCCTTCCCTCTTTCGCTATGACCACCGCCAAACTCCCTTCTTCCACCTGTCACCAACTCGATGCCATTAATCGTAACTTTTCCTGGCGACAGAACCCGCATAAAAAGGGCTTACCTCTTGTCTCTTGGTCCACTGTCTGTATGCCCAAATCCCAGGGTGGTTTGGGTATTCGGAAAACGGCAGCGGTTAACACTGCCTTCCTTTGCAAGCTGGGTTGGAAGATTCTCTCCGATCATTCCAACCTATGGGTTGCCTCCATACATCGCAAGTATCTGTACTCCGCTTCCTTCTTCGAATACTGAACTCGCCCTTCTGACTCTCTTATTTGGAAACAAATTTGCAGTATTCGACCCCTGCTTCTGAGAGGTATCCGTTGGAAATTGGGAAATGGTACCAACATTTTGTTRTGGCTTGATAACTGGGTCTTTCCTTCTAGTCTTCTCGCCACCTTAGCCATCGACCCTTCTTCTATCTCCAATCTTGACCTCACTATTGACCAATGCATCCTCCCTGATAACTCTTGGAATATCACTCTCCTTTCGTCTCTTGTTCCCCCCTCCATTATCCCTGCCATTCTTGGGGTACCCATCCCTTCCCTGCCTGTTTTGGACGAGCCATGCTGGGGCTTCTCTAAATCGGGTGACTTCACCGTAAAGTCTGCCACCTGGCTAGCACACGATTTCCCTGACTCCCCTGCTAAGTGGGAATTTCGTTGGCTATGGAAACTTCCCGTTGCCCCGAAACTACAACTCTTCCTTTGGCAACTCCTTCATCATAGTATCCCGACACATGACATTCTGGCTTTACGCAATCTCGATATTCCACGCAATTGCCCTCTTTGCTCTATGGCGGAGGAATCCCATGACCACTTATTTCTTGGTTGTCCTTCTGTCCTCCGCTTATGGACTGATTCTCGGGTCTGCTTCAGTGGTTTGGCCGCCTAACACTCCTTCTATCATTTCCACTATTCGCTCCTGGCATCTCAGCTCAACTTCACGCCTTTGTAAGTTCCTCTATCTCATCTGGAGTATTTGGAAATCACGCAATGTTACCATATTTCAAGATACCGCCTTCTCTCCTGTTGGTACCTACTTTCGGGCATTTTCCGCTTACTCGGAATGGTCTTGTCGCCTCTCCGTTGATGCCACCCCCCTGTCCTCCGACCCCCCACCTACTAGTCGCTTTGTTCTCGTTTCCTGGTCTCCTCCCCTAACGGATTCTGTCAAACTCAATTTTGATGGTTCTGTTCAGCAATCTTCGGCGGCCGGAGGCGTCCTTATCCGTGACCATTCTGGTACCCTCTTGGCAGCCAGATCGTATTCCTTTGGTTCCACTTCGTCCCTTGTGGCTGAAGCCATGTCATTACGCAATGGTCTCCTTCTTGCCTCTTCCCTTGGTTTCCGTCGCATTGTGGTCGAGGGTGATAACCTTACTGTCATTAATATCCTTACCGGGTCTTTCTCTACCCCCTGGTCCATCTCTACTCTCATCCAAGATATTTCTCAGCTCCTCCGCACCTTTGATTCCTACTCCTGTGATCATATTTTTCGGGAAGGCAATCGCTGCGCGGACCACCTGGCCTCCCTCGGCCATTTTGTGCCTACCCACAAAGACATTGATCCCTTAATGGACGCTAAATTTTCTTTCTTCCTGTCCTTTGACAGGTTGGATCACAGTTTTGAGAGAAGACTGACCTAACTTCCCCCGTTTACCTTATCTTTAAAAAAAAAGTAACAAGATAACAACATGCATTACATGGAACACGCAACAACAGCTCACATGCAATCATTAGCATGGATAAAGATCCAAAAATTTTGCATGTCTACGTACCTAACTAACAAGAGTATATATATACTCAAATGTAGACGCATAAGACACATAATAAGACATCACGAGTGAGAGCGCACAAGACGCATAATAAGACGAGGAGATCAGACGCAAGACGCAAGGCCGGAATGAGTACGAATCAGACGTGATTCATCTATCCGGGAGTTTTAATCTGCTCCTTCATCAATTTATTTATTTAATTGTTAAACTTTGAATAATTATTATGTCGAATATTGATTTTTCATACCATTGTTATACAATTGGATTACTTTGATCACTATGTCTTGCTAAATTTCACTATTCTAGGTTAGGGATGTAGCTTTTTATTATCCTATCAATGTATTGAATTATTTGTTTGGGTTTGATTTATATTATTGCAATTTGTTAATCTTGTTATTATTTCGTATAATTGATCTGGCCAATTGATTATATGTTTAAGGTATTGAATTATTAGCAGGAGTGAAAGTTTAATATTAGTTCGTGGGATTAACAAACTTTAAGTGGTACTCCCTCCGTTTTTTTTAGATGTTCCATACCATTATGGAACGGTTTTTAAGAGTTGATTGAGTTGAATAAAATAGTTGAGTAAGTTGGGTAAAAGAGTAAATGTGTGAATGAAATTTTATGGGAAATAGTAATTTTGGGTAAAAAGATTGGGTAAAGTAATGAAAGTTGACTTTAGAAAGGGGTAAGTCATTAATGTTAGAGTAAATAAAGTAGGTAAAATGTGAAAAAGTTATTTTTAGATTGGTTTGGAACAACTATTTAAAAACATCCAAAAATAGAAACTGGAACAACTAAAAAAAACGGAGGAAGTATAATTTTAGGAATAGTTATACTATTGGGATGGTCTTTTATTTGAAACATGTTCTTAATGAGTTTATGTCAATTATTATGATCACGAAAGTAGACGTAATATTGATATAAATATACGTATTCTACCTTGGGAGAGGAAATTATATACTTTAGGAAATTCAATCATTGTAATATATTATTTCAACCCTACAATTAATTTATATTCAGGAAATAGAATAATAATTGGTGAAATCCGAAACCTAGAATTACTTCTCATACTTGTTAGACTTTAATTTTAATGCTTTCAATTAGTTTAATTAATAATTTTCCCACTTGTTTTTATCGTCTAAATAATATTAGAATTTCTTAATTTGGTATTTGATTAGACCTCCTTGTGGATACGATACCTTGCTCACCCTATATTTACAGTAATTGACCCGTACACTTGCGGTAGATTTAGACACTATCAGTCTGATGGGTTCTGCACATGTATCCTTACAATTAATTTTACGTGACCTTGTGCAAAAGAATTCTATAATCGAAAGAGCGCACGGATTTTGGTAGTGACACCATCTATTCAATTGATGGAATTTTATTAGAAGATCAAAATCTCTTGTAGTTTAGTTTTTTTTTTTCACTGGATGCAGTTTAGTTTTTAGATGTTTAGTTTTGTTAATATGGTTATATACATTTATAGTTTTAGTAGTACCAACGGTCTACTCTACTCCTGTAATATCAATTGTGCATTGGATTTATGAGGAAACAGCTTATTCGTTACACTAACATTAAACAACCCATCCGTTGCACCATACGCAGTAACAGTGTAACACTAACATTAAACAACCCGTCTGGGGCACCGTGCCCGCAACGACTAGTACAATAAAATGAATATTGTATATTAAAGTTAAGGTGTATAGTGTACTAGCCTAAGCCTAGTAGATAAACTAAAAGACAAAATTTGTAAAAAAAAAAAAAAAAGAGCAAATTACATCAACTTTCTCAAACCCCAAAACCAATAAATGGGATTAGGATCCTCTAAAGTTCTTTTGGAATTTTAGGGGTAAATTTCCCTATATTTAGTGCATTGTTTTTGTTTTATTTTTTCATGGTCTCACTTGTTGTATTTATAACAAGCATTAGATTTTTTTTCAAGGGTATAGATTTAGAGAAATCAACCCCTAGAGCTCCAAAGAACTCCAGAGGATCCGATTCCCAATAAATGATACGCAACTTTCCCATCAATAATAAAAAAAATAAAAAGATTAAACAATACTTATACAAAAATTTAAAAGCCAACTGAAAAATCTAAGCAAGTCCTAATGCCCTATTCATTTATTCAACGCAAAACGCAAGTATTCGACTATTGTTGGTGTAGCCTAATACGTCCCTTTCCTTCTAATGCCCTATTCAACAGTTCGACATTTCGACTAGATCAATTACGCAATTACGCAACAACTCACATTGCATAGAGTCTCAGAATTACCCAATTTCTCATATTGAAACAAATTGGTGCGTCAATTTCACTTTAATTTTAATTTGCAAATTTTAGATTTTTAACTTGTTACTGAATTGTATTGTGACTTTTTTGTGCTAAAGTGTTTGTTTTTATGCTTAGTTTAATTATTATTTGTTAATATACTTTTAAAATTGTTTTATAGTCTATGAGTGTCTATTTGTCATTGATGAACTTCGCCCCATCACCTTTACAATCTTGGCTCCGCCATTGTAAACAAAATCACATGCATATAATTAATGAGTATCAAATAATTAGGTTTAGAATTACAACCTTTGATGCGTATGTTCCATTTGATGACTATAACACTGCAACTAAAACGGAGATCAAGAGCCTCAATTGTTGCTCCTTTTTTCAGTCCACCAGCACCATATCAGATTCCCACGTATGCTAATATGGAAGAGAAGATCAGTATCGCTCTCTTACTTTGTAGGGAGAAAGTGACTAGAGAGAATTAGGGTTAGAGTTTCATAAAATTGTAAAACTGAAATCATCCATTCACCCTAACAAGTATATCCAATATATACTGATTAGTGTGACTAGTCTAGCCGATAATCTCAACTCTTAGGTTCTTTCATTATCTAGTCCAATATCGTGCTCTTGTGTGACCTCGTAGGATTAAATTAATATTAGCTATAAGCCCAATCATATTGACCTACTAGTATAATTATTCTCTAACAAGTAAATATGACTACTAATATAACCTAACAGTTATCTCCATAATATAATCCTAATTTATATTTAGTAATTGCACAATTGACTGAGGACACAATTCTTTCAATCTCCCACTTGTCCGAAAACAAGTGAGCAATATTAAAATACCTTAAGTAGTTTAACTTAGCCGAAAATTGGAGAGARGCACAATGATACCAAAAATTATATAGAGAGCAACGTTAGATTGAGTTCGTAGTTGGATCATCAATTTGGAAGAGGAGATAGTCATTGGAGGGAAGCTTAGTCTCAAATCCAAGGTAGAACGAGAGTGACGACAATTCGTGGGGTCGAAGCCAAGTTTCGTACGGAGTTCTCGAGCATGACAATTTAATGAGTCTTCTTTTACACTTTGTTTCCACCTATTGTTCGTTTCATTCAACTTGTTATTTTATTAGAATTCAATATATTGGTATGATTAATTAGTTTTGGTTACTATTATCTCTTTGATTATTTTATTAATTTATTATTATTTGAACTTGCTTGTGATTCATTGATTAAAATTACGATTATGCATATTACTAGTGTCTATACAATTGTTAATTATTGTTATCTATATGGTTTGGCTTAGTTATAGTCGAGTAGCCCCTAATTTATATTAAGTCTGCGATCATGGTTTAATCTAAATTAGAGAGCAAGTTCAATATAATAATTTTAAGCATTTATGTGATTAGAATAATTATGGTTAATAATGATGTCTCCTAGTTATTAATGCTTCCAATTCTAATTCATACAAGTTGTGATCATATTTGTGTGGTTTAAAATAAGGGAAGATGGGGAGTCTTTGTTATCTTAGGCTCTACAGTTAACCTAATAATATAATTGATTAGCTTTTCAAGGTTGACTATAGTAATAATTGAATCTAATAAAAAATTATGGAGTTAAAAAGGTTAATTGTGTTGTCACTTGTAAATAGTAGTATAGATTTAGTTTTATTATTAAGTAATCACAGATCTAAACCCCCAAATTCGTAAACATGTAAATACCGTAAATAGTGTATATATGTATTATACTTAACAATAGGTTGAATTTTTAGTTTAAGAAGTTAATGTTTTTGAAGGACTAAGATAGGTTTTATAAATAATTAATTTAATACGGTAAACGACACCTGTCAGTTGGTTGGAGTCTTAAAGGGTTGACAATGGGTATGTTTGGTAAAACTAGCGATAGAGGTAGCTGGTAATGGTAGGGGATAGCTGTAGCTGTCAATTAGTAGCGGTTAAAGTTGATTATAATTTGTTAGTGTTTGACAAAATAAGTAGTGGTTGAAGGAGCGAGTGTATTATTAAAAACATGATAATTAAAAAAGTAAAATGTAGCTTTTGAAAAAAGCTAGTGCATAAAGCTAATATTAGTAATTTTTCCAAAACTCTACCGCAAACGCTACAAGCTACAATAAAACAGTCCCAAATACCCAATGAACCTATTTGACTTGGTAACATTATTAGTAGCGTTCGAAAGGAAAGGCACGTAGTGAGTTGGCCTTCTTAATGGTAATTCCATAAGTATCATCSATGTCCAAATCTTGCTGCTGATCTCCAAAATCCTCAAGCTTCCATTCAAAAGAACTAATGAAGCAACCCAACACTAAATAAGTCATTCGTAAGGCGAAGGGTATTCCAGGGCATATCTTCTTTCCCGCACCAAARGTAAACATCTTAATGACTTGAGACTTAACATCAAGGTCCGAACCCAGAAATCGGTCGGGGTTGAATGAATCCGGGTCAAGCCAAGCAAGCGGATCACGACCCATGGCCCATGCATTAGCTATAATCATAGTATTTTTAGGGAGAATAAAGCCATGAATGTTAAGGTCTTGTTCCAGTTTGCGAGGAAGTAACAACGGAACTGCTGGATGGAGTCTTAGAGTTTCTGTCACAATTGCGTGCATGTATGGAAGTTGGGAGATGCCTGATTCGAACATGGTTAAATCTTCTGTACCCGCTAAGCCATCAATTTCTTGTTGTAACTTGTGTAGAGTTTTAGGGTTCTGTAGTAGCTCTGTCATTGCCCACTCCATTGTTTTTGAAGTTGCATCCATTCCAGCACCAAGGAGATCCTGAGAGTATGTAGTACAAATTATGAATAAGCCCCGCACTTTAATCACTGGCTCAAGTCTTCAATTATAATATGTTCCATCCATATATTTTAGCAATGTTAGGTTGGGATTTGTAATCATATATTTATGTTATATTTTAGATTGTAATCACTTATTTATGTTGGTGGTAACAATCGTTTGTCTCTGGGTCTCTTGAAACCAGGAAGAGACATCTAGCTAGTTGTGCTTTATTTGCTACAGGAAGATTGATATCAATTTGATTGTGTATACCCTTAGAATATTTCATATCTTATGATGGAAAGACTGTATGTTATTTATATGCTCAATGAAAGAATACATGGCAAGTTTTAAACCCTTTTAAAAAAAAGGAAAAGTGTTGAGAAACTTAAATAATCACTTTACTAAATAACTAGATTGGCACTCATACATTTGTAAGATTTATTAAATTATTTTTTAACAATAAAATGTTATTATTGTTATTATTATTATTTTATTTTTTTTGGAAAAAAGTGTAGTGAGAAAGACTTTAATTTTTCAAGAAGCKTTTATTATTGTGTTTTATTGTTAAAATTAATTCATTAGTTAAATTTATTATTAGGTAAAATTAGTCGCAACAACATTAATTAACTTGGTGCGCGGTGCGCAAAACAACACTAACTTAATTGAAATTCGGGTGCAACACATAGAATAAAATAAACATTTGTGGGCACAAGACAYCATCAACACATAGTCAATTACTTGCAAAATATGTCATTTATGTTATGCTTTGCACTCAAGCTTCAAGTTGGTGTTGTTACGTACACATGATCAAGTTGGTGCTATTTTGTGCACCTTGCCCAAAGTTAATATTGTTGTTGCCAATTTTTCCTTATTTGTTTTGGTGCTAAGAGAGCCACAAGGGTGYGGATGAGAATCAATCCCAAGATTTTCCGTACCAATTTGAAGTCAATTACTTGCAAAAATATGCCATTTATGTTATGCTTTGCACCCGAGCTTTAAATTGGTACTGTTATGTACACCCGATCATGTTGGTACTATTTTACGCACCTCACCCCCGCAAGTTAATATTGTTGTAGTAATTTTGCCTTATATTTTTTGGTTCTAAGAGACTTACAAGAGCGAGGATGAGAATTGATCCCAAAATCTTCTGAAATCGGGGACATTTCAACCACTTGAGGTACCCTTGACTCCCGCCAATTTTGCCTTATAATCAGATAATTTAGTTTTTAAATATTGGAATTATAAAAAATTAGGGGAAATGATGTTACTATTGTATTTGGTGGAAAACAATTGCATGAGAATTTGACTTGTGGCCATTATTGTTAATGTTAGCAACGYCTTAGCTTGTTTTATTAATTAGTTATAGATTATAGATAATAATTGACGCGTCTATTATAGACTCAAATATGAACAATAACTCAATAATATTTTACGCCTAAATTATAGACTAAAAATCACCAATAAATCAATAATGGAACAGATTAACAAAGTACACAAGTGAGTTCTTTATTAAATTTTAAGAGAGAGTGTTGACGTAAACATGTGTAATTTTTCAAATAGAAAATATGATGTGGGCGTGAGAAAATATATATTGAGGCATAAGTAGATTTTAAAATATAAATTCATTTTTCAAAATTTAAATTGAGTAAAACAGTCAATATGAAAGGGAATGCATCAGCATGAAATTANCTTCCTTAATTAATTCACTCCCTATTATAAAATTTTCAATCAAAGGAAGGTTTTAAATTCATCAAATAAACTACTACTTAAAACCTAAAACATTGATAGTAAAAAAATTATGATTGAAAAAAAAACTACAATTCATAAAACAAATACAATTCAAAGAGCGTGAAATATAAATTAACAGTTTTTTTTATCTTTTTTTATTTCTTTTACAAGTTTCAAGCACGCATAGCGTGCACTAAAAAACTAGTAAATCAATAATGGAACAGATTAACAAAGTACACAAGTGAGTTTTAAGAGAGAGTGTTGACGTAAACATGTGTAATTTTTCAAATAGAAAATACGATGTGGGCGTGAGAAAATATATATGGAGGCATAAGTAGATTTTAAAATATAAATTCATTTTTCAAAATTTAAATTGAGTAAAACAGTCAATATGAAAGGGAATGCATKAGCATGAAATTATGGAAGTAGAAAATAATAATAAAGGTAGAAAGTTTGTAGTATTTATTAGCGTGTTCAATACTGTGTGATGTTGATGACTAATGAATCTCATAACCAAAACCATACAAGTCAACTTTGTCAAGTTTTACTGTTAAGTAGGCAGAAATGGATAGAAACTCTCTACTTCCAAATTCGAAAATGGAAAAACAATATATGCATGTTTTACTCATGAGATTCAGTTTTAAAAGCAAAAGGGGCAAAATTTATGGTTTAACTGGTATTATTTTGTAATTTTCTATGATGTTCCAAAAAGTATGTACTCCGTAGATAAATTATATAAATATGAGAGAGGTTGTACTATACTACTGATGATACCWTTAATATCCTTTTAACTAAAGATTAGAATAGTGTACGTGTAGACCATTTTTTCCGATAGCTCCAAGTGTTTAATATTTTTTAAAGAACTAAAACTATAAACAGTAAACTACAACTATCATGCATCTGCTAGCTTCTAAATTTTAATTAATGGCTCAAATTTGCATGGACTTTTTAAAAATATTAATTATAACATTTTAATTCAAATGAAATGAGTTATTTATATTATAATGGTGAGAAGTATATGATCAATACAACCTCGTTATTAAGTTTGATACGGATTAGAACTAATGAAAAAGTTAAAGAAAAATACTAATAGCCGTTTGGAAATATTATAGAGAACTTGTTAAAAAATCTTAAAATGGAAATGATCTAAGAGAAATGAATGAAATGTTTTTCCCATTAAAATAAATAAAAATAGGACACATGACACCTTAGATTTCATATCGGGAACATAAAATCTATCAAAAAAAGAAAATAAAATAAGTGGAAAAAAGGAGATTTTATATAGAAAAGGAAAGAGGGAAAAAAAAGGGTAAAGGTGACATGTGTCAAGATTGTAAGTTAAAACCAAGTTATTAAGTATTATATAGATATAGATATAGATATGGATTGTTSTGTACAGAAATAATCTACGAGGAAACTTACCAATAGCATATGGTGAATATCCTCTCCTTGGAGATGGTCCTTTTGTTCTTCCATAACCTCTATGATGACGTCCAACAAATCGCAATGCAACCCCGGAAAGTTCCCTGGATCTTTTTTGGACTTGAATCGTTCCTCTAATATTTCATCAAATAATTTGAACAACTTCACACAATAACCCGTTAAACGATGTCTTATACGTAGCGGATCGAGCACTTTAAGAAACGGAAAACAATCCACTATATTAGGCCTCCCTATCTCTTTTATAATACTATTCATCAAATCCAAAATCTCCTTCATTCTCTTATCACTACCCAAATCTAGGGAAAATATGGTGCTACACATCATATTAAAAGAGGTTTCGTAAAGCACTTGTCCCACATCGATGCAAATGTTGGCTCGTGCACAATCACGAATGTAACGCAACATTTTTTTCAATGTTTGGTGCCTATGTCTTTGCATGGCTTGTAGCATGTTGTCGCTCAAAAGCTGTGTGCTATAGATTTTCCTAAGGACCTTCCACTTAGGAGACGAGGCCGGTAACGGGCTGATGGAGAAGATGTGATGCTCGTGAGCTCGCACCGCATCGAGGTCATATGGGGTGGAGGAAACATTGTTTTTCAGGAGGATTTGCTTAGCCAAATCCGAATTTGATACAACAACCGCGMTAATGGACCCGAGTTGAAGCCTCATTAGAGCTCCATGAGTCTTAGCTAGCTCGGCGAAGTACTTGTGAGGTTTGSTGGTGTGAGGTAATAGTTTCATGAGGTTGCCAATAATAGGCAATGGGGAAGGTCCAGGAGGTAAGTTTTTTATTTGTGGTTTTGATTTTGCTATTAAAGATACTAAAAAGATGGTTGCAAATAATAGTAATATTGTACATTGATAGCTCAACAATAATTCCATGTTGAAAGGAGGAGGGGTTAAGGATGTTGGGCAATTGTATTGTATGAGAAATGAGAATGTTTGCAAGTTCTTTTATAGAAATCCAAAACTAGAATAGTACACAATTAGCTAGTAACAACAACAATTTTTCTATTTCTTTTTTTTTATATATTTTTTTTAGTGATTGTACGTGATGAATATGTTTGTATTGGCCCGTTCCCGCAAAGTATTACTAATACTTTGACGGTTCTCGATACCACTTAATATAAGATTGCACTATCACAAGTTTAATAGAGGAGCAATAATTGAGACTTCCGATCTCCATTTTGTACTATGTTGCAGTCATCAAAAGAAATGTACCAATCAAAGGTTGATTCAAAATCTTTATTCGATACTTATTAATCATATGAATAATGCATGTGATTCTGAGATGATTAATGTTAAATATTGATTCTTGAATCAACTAAGTGCATCAAAAACCCTACATATTTGTTCATAAAATCACTATTGATTTAGAAAGAAGCATTAAAGCATAATTCATAGCAAAACCAAAAGCTGGTGCAAACACTTAAACAACAAAAATCTTACACCGTGTTATCTAGTAGAATGTTTGTGAGTATATATCTTATACATTACATGAATTAATAGGTGATTTAAGTTCTGGTTTTCTTTACAACAAACCTACCTTATGCAAGCACTCAATCAATCGGTTAATAGTTGATTTGAGGTCGGCCACCCTCTTTAAGTTCGCCTTAGTTTGAAAGCTTTGCCGTTGTATTCACGTATGAACATATCTAATTATTCCTCAACAACAAAAACTAAAACAAAAATAAATTATTATATATACTCATCAATTATCAGTTTATTCTCTCCCCATATGTCAAACGACCTTGCCGCATCTGTCACGAGGAGTACAAGTCACATCACAAGACCAAGGAGTTCCACCTCAAATCATAAGTCAATAAGGAGAGTAGCCCCTTAGCCTTATAGTGTGGGCTCAATCTTGAATTTTTCATGTGAGATTTTCCACAAGTCACAACACTCCTTATTAATTCAATGTGAGAAAACACATAACACAACTCACCACATGTGAATTTTCATAGACTCAATATTATATTTCTCCTTCTCTCTTCTCTCGTTATTCACAACACAAATGTTTCCATTCTTTGTTAGTGGTACAAAAACAAATCAACTCCCACCATTGTTCATAACACAACTTGTTCAAGACGTCTATTCTTTGTTGCAACAATTATTCAAGTCAAATAATATTTGTCATGATATTTTCTAAGTCTGCTGCGTCACGTTACCTTTCTTGAAATCTCTAATAATTTTCCTTCAAATTTTTCAATATCCATTCTAACTATATACTCCGTAGTTTTAAATTCATATTTTGTCTTTTCCCTTTTCTTTTGACAATTGGTTGTAACCCGCTATGAATTAATTGAAATGTTTTCAATCTAAATTGAAGTGACTCGTAACCTGTAATTAACCTAAATTGCAATTGATTTGAACTGTTTCTAACTTGAAAATAGTAACCTAAAGTTAACATTGAAAATAATGAAATTATCCTGAATTAAGTTGACCGGTAACAAAATCGTAATTTTATACTATGAATAAACCTAAACTGAACGAATTGCTTTCAACCCTTACAATTAAAATAGATCTGAATTGTTTATTAGCTAGACTAAATAAACCCAAACTATTTGGACTCATTTTCTAATTTTGTAATCACTTACAATTTTGCTAATCTTAGTCTGTATATAGATTCCAACACAATGTAACTTTAAAACACCCAACAACACACGTTAATTGACAAACTTGAAAAGACCTAACTTGAAACACAAACCATTCAAAAATATAATTAAATAACAATTGAATCATTAAAAAAATGTCAAACATAGAAAATTCATGACAAATAATCAACAGTCCAAGATAACCCTTCCAAACTTGTTCAAAAGAAGGTTTGAGTCCCTTATGTTGTTTTGTTATACTGTATTTGGAGAGAATCATGCTATATGGGATGGGGGCTGGTGAAGCCTAGTCGCTTGCTCAGGAAATTCTTACAGAAATGAGATTAATCTGGCTATTATTCCTCAAAAGATTGTTCTCAGGACTTGCAGTGGATTCAGCAATTACATTCTGTTTCTTTGAGCTTTGTTGCTTCTGTTCTAGTTGGTTTGTTTTAGTTTTTGTTGTGACCTTTTAGCTGTTGTGTTTTCAGTTTTCCTGATTAGTGTATGCTACTTTGGCTTAATAAGTATATTCTTTCTTTCTTCTTACCTTTCTCAAAAAAAAAAAAATAATGATGAGTTTTTATATGATCCACATTCAATGATAATGAAAATTAGAAATATGAATGGCAATCTTTTAGATAGGAGATTGTTTTTAAATATTAGCATAATAGATTTCAAAATTTATATTTTGTATTAATGAATTTATGATGAATTAAATTACTTAATGTTGGTAATTACTATGATGATAAATTTTGATTTAACACTTTGACTTCTTTTTTTATGCTTGACATTATTTGGAATATACCATTTAGTATATATTATTTGTTATAATTTAATTGAAATATTTAGATATACCATTTAAAACTTATTATGGAAAATAATTGACCTGTCAACCTAAATAAAAGTGTCACCAACTAAAACAAGACAAACAAATATAAAATAAAGTAACTCAATAATCTTATCTCTTCTTTCTCCTTGAGTTTCTTTCTTCATTGTTGGTCCATTTCTATTTTCTATCATCGATTTCTTCTGGTCGATCCTCCATAACGCATTGTCATTCTCACAAATCATCAATACTTCTCTATTAATAGTAGCTGCATACTACATTAGTGTATAAAAAGATAACAACATTAAAAAGAAAGTAACATCCATAAAAACTTACTAACATAAATAGAAGTAAAAAGAGATTGATGTAAACTTAGAAGTAACCAAAATAAAAACAAAAGAAAACAAAATTATAAACAATTATTTAAAAAATTAGTAATTACATGTGGGAAAATGTAACTACGCATTAGAAAGATAAGTATGTAAGTGCGCCTTAAGAAAAAAGTAACTAAAAAATGGAAATCAAGTTACTCCATATAAAAAAGTAACTTACATGAACTTAGAAGTAACTAGAATAAAACAAGGAAAATCTAACAAAAATAATCCGACAGTTTTTGCGGTGTAGGCGTGTGCCCTTATCGGGCCTTGTCTTACGTCGATTTCGTTCGTGGGCTCGACCCACGAATCCTGCACGTGAGTGCGTTTTGGTAGTGTTGTCATGTGGGGAACCACCACCGTCCTTATACAGGTTAATCACGGACGTCTGAAACATTGGTGCCAATTTAATGGCCCCACTGTCTAATCTAGTGACCAAGTCGTGGGTTCGGGGACATGGTACGGAATGAATCTTTGACACAATGTAGTGGCCTCTACTTGGTCTCATTATAATTCCATTCTATCAAATTCATTGAATACACAACAACTTAGCAATTTTATCCTTAGAAAGCGCTCTAGCCTTAGAAAACTATTGAAAAAGTGAGTTTCTATAATTCACATATCACTATCTAGCCTAATTGTTGTGACCACTTCAAATTAATCAAATTAATATGGTGTTTAAGATCCGTTCGTCCATGATTAATCTGAATTTAATGCGATTCAAACAAATTATGGTCTTGTTTAAACAATCAAAAGTGTCTCATGCATAAACAACGACAAAAAAATATGCAACGATAATCTATATGAAAAAAGAAAACTCAAATATATGAATCAAACTTACCTTGTATCACTATAACAAAAAAAAAACAATGGTTAGTGTATCAAAGCTTTGCTTCCAATTTAATTGCTTATCACAACAAAAGAGATCATTAGCATTAAGGATTATGTTTAAAACAATTGCGATAAGGCGAAAACGATTGGAAACGAATGAATTTACATAATTGAAATTCAAAAGAAAAATAAACGAAAAGTATTAAAAATTAGTAATAAAAAGAAAAGAGAAAGTTAGATTAAATAGCATCAGAACTTGTACCTAGATTCGCAAAGAAACGACTCCGAAAGTAGCGACAGATTTGAGAACCTTGGATTTTGTGAACGATTTGTGTTTTTGTGAGTGATTTGTGTGTGTGAGAGATATTTTTGAGAACTTTTAATTGCACTAAGCACAAGAGAATTCGTTGAACCAATATTGATTTTCGTTGATGTTCGATTAAGCACCGAGAGCATGTATTTATAGGCTCTTTGGAATAAGATAGATAGAATTAGGAATTAAACTTACGGCATAATAACCGTATATACGGTCCAAGAARAGTATACACGGTAGTCTTATTCGTATATACGGTTGTGCTAACCGTATATATGGTTGTGCTAACCGTTTATACGGTTCTTGTTGACGTGGCATGCCACATCAATGTTTCGTGTGCTCAATTTCGGTTTTATCTATCTTCCGTCTGGGAATTCTTATCCGTATTTCCGAAACTAATTTGCGATTAACCTTTATCCACTTTCGGATAAACTTGGTGGACAAGATTCATCTTCTATAATGTTTCGGGTCATTCCTGAATTATCTGGATTTATTAATGAGTTTCTGAATTTATTTATTTTAGAAAATAATTTTATAAAACTTGTAAAAATCATATAAATTCAAAGAAAAATCAGGAAAATAATCTAAAAATATTGGCGCTCAGAAAAATGAAAAAAAAGATGACCTATAAAAAAAATCCTAAAAATAAAGAAAAAACCCTAAACATCAAAAATAAATAATTTCCTTCTATTATTAGACCCTCGATGTATGCTTTCAAACTCAACTTTAATTTGACTTGTGCAATGAGTGTGATTAATGATTTGTAACAACTTCGGAATCAAATCTATTCGAAATGTCGTACTTTTCTCATTGACTATTCCAATTTTCGGAACACTTTTGGTGTTACAAGCGGTTTTCCAAAATTAACTCACCTTTCATAATCACAGAATCAATTTCACCTTTACCCTTGAAGCAAAAAAAACTCCCTCAAACCACCGCACCTCAGAAATCAAAACACTTGAACCACCATCCATGAACCCAGTAGCAAAATTTTTGAAACCTCAACCACCACCACCCTTGAACCCAACGTAATACTCCAACCACCACCCTCGAACCCAACTAGTGATCCTTGAATGGCTTCGAACTCGACCTCCGCACCCTCAAACCCAATAAAATACTAAAACTGCCACTCCTCAAACCCGTGAACCCTTCGATTCCCGCAACTCTGCCATTAGTAAAAAGCAGAATGAAGAGGAAGAAGGAAGCAAGGAAGGTCAAAAGTGAAGTGGTAGTGGGCGCGGTGGTTTGGAGGCAACATAGGTTATATATTGAGAAGGTGATGGTAATATTGTGATTAGATGATTGAGAGAAAGAAGAAGAGAAAAGGCGTGAAACAAAATGGAAAACAAATTCATTTAGTGACTTAAATAGAGGTTGTAGGTAAATCTAGTCTAGTTTGGGAAGATTGAGGTCAAAGGTGAGATTATTTTTAAAGAGTTGAAAAGTCAGATTATTTTTTTACATTTTCCATAAAACAAAAGAAAACAATAATTTAAATAAGTATAGAAAAGTTACTAACACAAAAGGTAAAAGAATTTAAAATTAGAAATGAAAGGGAGTAGACATTACAAAAAAAAAATGTAATTACACATTAAATAAAATAAAGACACATAAGGAGAAGTTAACGACAAGATTAGAAAGAATAAAGTATTAGAACATTTAAAATATAATACTATATTTTTAATAAAGTAATTGAAAAAAATTTATAGTAACCAAAATAAAACAAAAATTTCAAACAACTAAACAAAGTAAATACACATTAGGAAAAAGTTACTACACATTTAAAAAATTAGACATTAGATAGAAAAGAAAACATTATAAAAGTAATTACACAGTAGGGGGAAAAAATAACGCACAAATTAGAATAAAAGTAACAACAAATTGATGATTGCTGTAAAATTGGACATTGGAATTCCAACCTTGGGGTCGTTTGGTTAACGTAAAAAGTAAATTGACACGGGAAATGGTGATTCAGGGAAATAAATTCCATCCTATTTCCAGAAATGTAAAAATTGTGTTTGGTTGACAACAGATGGGAAATAACTTCTCATGGTTAATAATTTGGTATTTTTTTTTGGGTGTTTTAATTACAAGTAAAATTTAGTATTAATTATTTTTCCTCACAATTGCCTTTTCTTCTCTGCTTCAAACATCACGCACAGATCAGTTGTCCATACTCAACACATGCACTCATATTCCATCATCACCCTTCATTTTATCACTTCTACCACTTCATCTCCACCACCCACCCTAAAAGAACCCATTGTTTATGATAGATAAAATGGCAACCATGACAGTGGTGGTGGTGAAGGTGCCCGACGCCAGTATTCTCTCTTCTCATCATCTACTTCTATTATAATTGATTATATCAAGTTGGATCGTGTTTGTGTTTTATTTTTTAAATTTGTCAAACAATGATGGTGGAATGATTGTGAAGTCTGAACGGTGGGATGGTGAATGTTGTATGGATGTGAATTGGTGATGGAAGTTGATGAGATGAAGTTGGGGATTTTGTTTCATTTTTGGATTTTAAATTTGTTAATGGAATGATGTTGATTTGGTGATTGTGAATTGGTGATGGAGTTGATGATGATGAAGTTTGGGATTTTTGTTTCATTTTTGGATTTTAATCTGTTAATGAATGATTGTTGCATTAATCATTTAATTAGACGTGGGAATTGGAATTCACCGAGGGGGGTCTCGGTAATTCATTTCCTGTGTCCGTACAGGAATTCACTTCCCTTGGAATAGTGAATTCCCAAGCTTGTGCAAACCAAACAAGAATACACCGTAGCACTTCCCAGGAATTTCGATTTCCACCGCAAATGTCATTCAACCAAACAATACCTTAAAAAGCCAACAAAGTGCTACCAAAGTCGATGTAAAGTACTTACTTTTGGAATCAGTCAAAAGCTAATGAATTTTCTCAGAGTGTTAAATAAGAGAACTAAAAGTAGAAATATTAAATGAATATAGACATTAATTACACCGAATGACGCGTGATTTTGGCATGCATTTCAAAATTTATACCATTTTAGGAAATATATTTACTTCTTATCTAACGCCCCGGGTCGCCCGTCAACAATATCGCCAGAATTATATATTCCCTCCGTAACGAAAAACATTCAACAATTGTGTTTTCACGCATTTTGAGGAAGTGATTTAACATAGTGAAAGAGCAAATTTAACAAAATAATTTTAACACAAAAAACATATCATTCTTATTATTCACTGTGTTAAAATTATTTTGACTAATTTTCTCATTTACTATGTTAAATCACTTCCTCAAAATGCGTGAAAACACAATTGTTGAATGTTTTTTGTTACGGAGGGAGTAATAGGAATAATCATTCACTTTTTTTGCTCTTGTTATCGTTTTCACCATTGAATATTGCAATCGTCGCTCAATGTAATATCATAACCAAAACAATATCTCTCTCTAGCTTAAAATGTGGTAAGGAAGTTCAGTACAAGAGCGAGTGCATGGTAGTCAACACGCTACAAGACAAAAAGTGAGATGCCATGATCATCGGAAGAGGTCACAACGGTTTAATGGCGTCTACATGCTTAACACGTATGGCTATAACACCCCACTAGGGATAATAGAAGTCCACTAGTAGATATTGTCCTCTCTGGACGTAGCCCGCAAAGATTTGATTTGGTGAGGGTTTGTCCCACTACAAAAAAAACCGTGTTTTAGCGACTGAATTTAGTGACTGACATTAAAGTTAGTTGCTAAAATGCATTTTAGCGACTATTGGAGACCAATAGTCTCTTTTTTACGACTAATTTTTTTGTGGTCGCTACGTAGTCGCTAATTTCTAAATTAGCYATTAAACTTAGAATTTAAAGCGACCGAATTGTAGTCACTAAAAAATAGCGACTAATTAAAATAGAATTGCAACTACCTGGTTAGTCGCTATTTGTTTTAAAATATATAAGTAATTCCACTTTATTTTCTTAGTCGCATAACACACTGATCCGCAATCCTCTCAATACCTATTCGGCTATCCTCTGTATTTTTTTTTAATTTCTCTCTCCTCATATCTCCTTCAGTCCTTCTACATCTAACACCCTTATCCTCTCATTCTCTCTCCTCATATCTCCTTCTACACCCTTTATCCTCACATTCTCTCTCCTCATATCTCCTCTTATCTCGTTCAATTTTTTTCTGTCATCCCCCACTCTTCTCTCACTAAAAAAAAACCCATAATCCCCAAAATACTCTATCATCACAAATACTCTCTTCACCAAAAAAGCTTATAATTTGACAAAAATGTTTCTCTCTCTAGAATTTTTCTCTCTGCCTCTCTTAACGTCTTAGGTCTTTGCATGTTTCCATCTTCTTCTTCTCTTCTCTTCTCTTCTCCTCTCCTTCTTTCTATTTCTTTTTCCACTCTTTCCTTCCTACACTCTTCTGTCTCTGTTCTCTACTGATTACGGCCATGGTAGTTTCGGACTCAGTCCATGGAACTTCCCCTGATGGTCATGCTGTGATTGCTACTATTATGGTGGATGAAGTATCAAACATAAATGAACCTACTTTACTACAACCTTCTACTGAACAACCAACGGTGGCGGACCCCAAATCATTTCGTTTAGTGGTCGAAAACTCTTCCRAATGGTTTGACGAGGCTAGGAAGGTCATGCATGATTCCATGGAATGGGACGAACATGGGGAGGACTTCCTTACTCCCCCCCTCTGAAGACAAATCGGTTTCATTTTCAAAGGAAGTTCTAGCAAGATTACGTTCTCCATGGAAACTTACCCTAATGGGGAAATGTCTAGGACTTGCCCTACGTCCTAGTGTCATCTCTCAACGAATACGTATCATGTGGAAACCCACTGGCTCCCTCGAAATCATAAATATTGGTCACAATGTCTACCTATTTCAGTTCTCTTGCCACAATGATTATGCTAAAGCCTTGTTTGGTGGTCCATGGTTTGTTTTCGACCATTACCTGATGATCTCCAAATGGAAGCCTAACTTGCCGTCCTCTCAAGATCATTTGCAATGATGTCAGTATGGATAGGTTCCCTGATTACTGGTGGAATACTAAGAAATAAAGATAGCTTTGTTTTGAGATTGCTACAAACAGCGGGCCATCTAATGCGTACGATTATGCTACGGACAAAATCTCACTAGAGGACGTTATGCTTGAGTTTTGCTGGAGATATGGCTAGATCAACCTCTAACAGACCAAGGTATGGGTAGGAGGGGATTTATACAGAAGTATTATTTACGAAAATATTCACAATCTATGCCTTTACTGTGGCATTATGGACATGCGAGTGGCAAATGCAAAGAAATGAAGGAAAGTCAACTCTCTTATCCTTGTGCTACCACTGAAAATAAACCAATCCATACTCCACTCATAACAGAAATAGGCCAATTGGTTAAACCATTGTAGGATCACAATCCATTAAAAGTCCAAACTTCCCATGGGCGTTTTAACAAGCCGCATGGCTCTTTCAAAACTTCCAATTTCATCAAATTATGGCGCATGGACCAACAAGTCTCAGAATAAAAGAATACCGACGTAATGTGGGCCCCCAACCAAAATGCTGCCACACGCCAGACAATGTAAAACAATTCAACTGCCGCATCATTCAAAGTCTACCCAAAAAGACAAATCCACCACACAAAAAAACACAACTGAGATTTTGCGAGTACAAAAGGGTTTCGTAAAAGCCCTAACATCCAATCTTCCCAACTCGTGTTTCTCCCAAATCATCTGACTTTCAAATACTTATTTAAACACAAACACCGTATGTCTTCCCTTTAATTCATTTCCTATGTTATCCGGAAGTATTTTGCCACAAAAGGAAGAAACCAACACTTGTCATCACCACCAACCGAGCTGCAATGCCGATGAACCAACAATTCATTTATGAATATTGGAGTTGATTGCCCACTCCCTCAACCCTCTCACTCTCTCTTCTCCTCTATATTACTGACCTCCACCATTATCTCATCTCCAACCAAGACAGCACTTCCGCCAATGAGCAACTCAAACCAGCACAACCGACTTCCCTTCCGGTGAGGAAGAATGCAGTCTGGACTTCCCGAATAGAAACTCATTCATCCAATCACACCGCCTCTGGAACTCATCCAAGCCTCCTCCAAGGATAGCTGCTTTTCCCAGAGCTACCCGACAAACACTACCCCTCATCTTCAAACCCTAAACATCAACCAACCAAACACACCACCGCCTCCACATCGACGAACACCCACTACCACACTTCCAATCAACAGCACCATCAGCTTTTCAACTTCTTCCCCACCTCAACCAGACCACTCAGATTCGGAGATGAAAGCTACATTAACGCCAGTCTGCATGAATCAAGACACCAAAATCCAACCCCCACCACCACTACTCTCCTACACACCAGCCTCACTAAACTCAAAAACTTCAAATCCTCCACCGACATTCCTCACTAGCTGTCCTTTGTACTCCCACATCACCCATTGGTTTTTGTTAACCCTCCAGCCGAATGAGCACGTTCAACCTGGGAACGTCCATGAGGACCAGGAATCTCCGCTCCAACTACCCATCATCAAATGTGGCAAGATTTTAGGACCGAAACTTCCAAGCTACTCAGCCAGTTAGATTTATCTCCCGTAGCCGGCATTCCCAGTAGTACCATTGGTGGGGAAGCAAACTGTCCAAGAAATCAATCACAAAAAAACCATACGAACGAATCTACCAAATACAAAAAAGAGGTTAGTGGGGACTACAAAGTCGAGTCCGATACACCACAAGTTTCCGGCGAGAGGGCTGAGCGTCATCACCTTGGATGATGCCACTAACGAACTCCAGGAGGGGTTTGACAACAGAACTAACGTCCCTCATAGGGTGACTGGATAGAAACGATTCAAGGGAACTCATCTGGACAACCGTTCAATCAAATGCCTAAGTTAAGTATGAAGATTGTCAACTTGGAATGTTCGTTGTTGCTGTATGATGAATCATCGATCAAGCAGGGCATCAATCTATACCCTACACCCGAATATATTCAATCTTCTTGAGACGCAAAAAGTGATGACTTTAGAGCTCAACAGCTGCAACAAAGATTAGGTTTCATCATTTCAAGTCCTAATGCGTCCTATAGGGTCAAGAAAGGAGGAATTTGGTTGTTTTGGCAACATGGCCATTAATCTGGCTCTGTTCTTTGAAAGCTCGCTCCAACCACATTCATTGCCGTTTGTTCCAATTTCAGTCCCTCCGATGTAACCAGAAGTGCTAATTACAAGGATCTGGCCCTAGCAACCCCTACAGCTAATAAAGCCTTCTAGAATCGCATGCAACATGATCTTCCTCCAAATGACACTCACGATTGGTAATAGGGGATTGTGGTTACCAATCAAGGAGAAAGGTCGAGTGGTAGAGGTTTTCGCCAATCGCAAGCTCAAGCTTTCAATGCCTATATGGATACTGTTGGTTTCATTGATTTGGGATTTAATGGCAACCTTTACACTTGGTCTAACCACCAAACGGGTATCAACACAATTCGTGAGAGGCTTGACCGTTCTCTATCCAATGCTCCTTTTCTTGATCTCCATCCTCACACAAAGGTAATTCACTTACCCAAAACTCATTCTGACCATGCACCAATTATGATATGTCTCTCTGTTGATGATCATACAACAAAAAATTTTCCATTTCGTTGCAAAGAAGCTTGGTTAGATCACCCTGAATTTCAGGATTTTTTCAAAGATTGTTGGGGGAAGCTGACTTCATTAATTCACGATCCTCTTTTCTTAACAATATCAAATCCTAGTCTAAGAACATTTTTGGCAATTTACACCAACAAAAGAAAAGAATAAAACCCCGTATTGATGGTATTAAAATTTACTTAGCTAAACGTTACTCCAAATTTCATTCAGAATTTGAAATTAACCTTTTGGATGAGTTAAAATACATTCACCATGTGGAGAGGGTGATTTGGGCTCAAAAAGCTGGTCTGAATTGGAGGAAATATAGTGATCACAACACTAAGTATTTCCACATCATAGTCAAAGTTAAAAAAGCTAGGGGTAAAATTCTCACTCTGCAGGATACAAAGGGTAATTGGATCAATGATCCCCTTGCTCTAAAAATTCAAGCTAGAAATAATTTTCAGTCCATCTTTACCACTTCCCACTTTTCACATTCTAGGGTGCTTGCCAATGATCATTCAACTGGCCTCTTTGCCTCTGATGCTGCCAGCCTTGTCACCCACTTTTCAATAGAGGAAATAAGATCAAATCTCTTTAGCATGGACCTTATGAAATGCCCTGGACCCGATGGTATCCAACCTAAGTTCTATCATCATTTCTGGAATGAGGTCTCTCCTTCCCTCTTGCACCTACTCTCTACTTCTTTRAARAATGAATCTCTTCCCCCTTCCATAAATGATTCCTTCCTTTGTTTGATTCCCAAACTGGASTCCCCTCAAAATATGAACCATTTCAGACRAATTGGGTTGTGTAATACTGTCTATAAGCTACTCACTAAGATCCTAGTTACCAGGATTAAGCCTATCCTGAATGAAATCATTAACCCCTTACAAACCAGCTTTATTAAGGGGAGAGGGATTGAAGAAAATGTGATTATAATCAAAGAAGTGGCCTACTATTTTAAAAAGGCTAAAAAAGGGCGCAATATAATGGCACTCAAAATTGATCTCACTAAGGCTTTTGATACACTTGAATGGGGTTTTATCCATGAAACTCTCCACATTTTCAACTTTCCAACAAAGATTATTAACCCCATCATGCATTTTGTGTCCTCTTCCTCAATTTCCCTTCTTTGGAATGGTGAGATTACTCAACCTTTTCTTCCTTCGAGAGGTATCAGACAGGGAGACCCTCTCTCCCCTTATCTCTTTGTGCTTTGTCTTGAAAGACTTTCTAGAATGATTGAGCAACAAGTTCAACTAGGGAATTGGAAACCTCTAAAAATCACCAAAGACATTAGTCTTTCCCATCTATTTTATGCTGATGATGTGTTCCTACTTGGAGCAGCTTCTAAAGCTAACATCACCACAATCAACAATACCCTTCATTCCTTTGGTGTTCAGTCTGGTCTTTGTATGAGTCTTGCCATGTCTAGTATCATTTTCCCTCCTAAAATGTGTCATCAAATTAGACAAAGCATCAGAGCCCATGGCTCCATTCCTGATACTTATTCCTTTGGTAAGTATCTTGGTATTGAGATCAGTGCAAACAAACTTAGGAAGAGTGATTATTTTGACCTATTGGAAAAAACTTTCAAGCAGATCAGTGGTTGGCAATCTAAGCACTTTGGTAAAGTCAGTCCTCAATGCTTATCCTCTTTACTCCATGCAAACCACTATTCTGCCTGTAACTGTACTGAAGGACTTGGACAGGCAATGCAAAAAATTCCTTTAAAAGGTCAATAGCTCTAGATTTATCCCTATGACTTCCTGGTCCAACATTTGTCAACCTCTAAACAAAGGTGGGCTTGGGGTAAGGAATCTAGCACACTAGAATTTGGCTTTCATGGCAAAGTTGGGTTGGAAGATGATGACTGCTCCCTCTCTCCTATGGGTCCAAATCCTTTCACAAAAGTACCTTAAGTTTTCCAACTTCATGGATGTTATGCCTAACAGCAATAATTCTCCAATCTGGAGAGATATTCTAAAGGGTCGTCCTATCATAAAACATGGCATGAAGGTATGTATTGGGATTGGAAATGATACTTCACTTTGGTTTGACCATTGGGTGGGGGATAAGCCTCTATATAAAATAGTTCCTAGGATACCTGATCAGATAGGCCACTGGAGGGTTTCTCATATCCTTAGGAATAATTCTTCGTATCTGGATAGAATCACTCATCTCTTACCTACTGCTACTATTCATGCTATCCTTTCTACTCCACTCCAATCCTCTCCTCTCACAAATGATTTCATCCACTGACACCTCAACTCAGATGGGGCCTTCACCATAAAATCTACTTACTTTGCCACCATTCCTTCTACTCCAACTTCCCTTACTAAGAACTGTACCAACTGGAGATACTTATGGAAGATTAAAGTCCCCTTTAAGTACAAAATATTGCTTTGGAACATTGTCCATGCAATTCTTCCAGTTGGTGATAAACTGGCCTAGAAAATTGGGAACTTTGATGCAACTTGTGCAAGATGTCATATTACCATTGAGTCTCATATGCACTTGTTTCGTGAATGTCCTTCTTCTGCTGCACTTTAGAGTTTGGTGTTTGAAATTCATTGTGCTATTCCTTTTTTCAATTACAGCAAATTTCATACTACAGGCTGGTTTCAATGGCTAGATTACAATATTAATCTTGATGTTAGTTTTAGTGTCATTTTTGTGGTTACCCTCTAGCACATCTGGAGGATGAGGAACTCTTATGTTTTCCAAGGTGTCATGAAACATACAAAGGCCATCTACCATGCTATTAAATATGATCTCACTAGTATTATTGAATGTTTGGAGACCACTTCTCAGAACAAGGCGATTCAGGATTACTACATGTTCTAGAGACCTCCAAACCCTGGTCTTATCAAGATAAATGTGGATGCAAGCTGGCGCTCTGCCCATACCTTAAACTCAGGAGTTGGGGCAGTTATCAAGATGGAGGATGGTACTTGGGGGGGGAGGTTTCTCAATCAAGTTCAAGTCCCACAACACTCTTGCTGCTGAGTTAGTTGCACTGAAGGAAGGGATACTGCTGGCCAAGTCTATCAAAGCCACCCATATTGAAGTTGAGACAGATGATGCTATACTGCTGAGGCTCCTTGATGATGCAGAGGTCAACAAGACACATGCCTTAACTCCAATTCTTGTTGAGGTTGTTTCCCTCCTTCGTGAGAAACAATGGATCATCAATCTTGTTCACATCAAAAGAGAAGCTAATGGAGTGGCCCATGAACTGGCTGGATATGCGGTCCACATGACTCCAGAGAGACTGATCTACCACCAGGTTCCCTGGTTTGCCAAGCAAGCTTACATCCATGACCTTAAGAATATGTCCAGGACCTTGGATCCTACACTTCTTGCCTCCTTTTCTGGAACCATGGAGCAATAATGCTGCTTTCTTCATTCCTGTTCCATCATTGTCCCCATGTTATCTCTTTGGTGTCTTAATTATTATGTATCTTCACTACTGCGGTTATGTATCTATTAGTTGTACTCGTTTAGCTGCTAGACTTTTAATGATTTCCTACTATGTTGTACCTAGCTTTGTGACTTCTCACTCAGGATTTGGTGCATACCTAGCGTTTTGCCCTTTTGCTAGTTGCATGGCTAAGTCCTTATTTAATATATCATGAACCCCTTGTTGTTAAGTATCGCCTAGTTTTTGAGTGATGCCAAGACAGTCTGCAGAAACAGGTACATTGGCTCTCATGAAGCCAAACTGTATGAACAGTTTGATATATCCTCTTGTTCACTTGAAGAAGACTGTATGCTAACAGTAATTGTACAATTGCTTATTGTTGGCATACAGGAATCCCAACACTATGAAGCAGAAGTCCTCGAGAGACTCGAGAGAAGGTCAACTTTATGAAGATCAAGGAAGCTTCCAGAAGTTGAAGAACATTGAATAGTTCTAGGATTAGAAAAGTCTTCTTTTGTTATTAAGTGCTTGAATGTCGTTTGCTACTGCTTTGTGATACTTATGGTTTGATTTTGTGCTATCGGCTTTAACTTCTCTCGTTAGAGTTGAGAGCAACCTGAATCCATTTGTTGGTTCGATTTCTTTGATCTACCTAGATCGTGCAGAGAACCGATGTACTATTCCTTCTACATACGGGATCACATCTTTGTTACGAGCATAGAAAAAGATTTTTTGGAAATTTTCTTAAAATATTTTTTGGATATGTTTGTAAAACGATTTTGAAGACTCAAAAGATGATCTGGTGAAATATGTTTGTATAATGACTTGAAATGCAATTATAGTTATCATAAGATATTATACATCTGTAAAATAACTTCTATGGGGACTTTCCTAAAATATAGGGAGTAGATATATCTTTATTTATCTCCTATATTCTAGGGTTGCATCACTAGTAATTGCTAGGCCTTTGGCTATAAATATCCATGCATATAGACTCACAAATTAACACTTCTCTCCACGTTCCTAAAAGGTGTATCTTTGAGAGAAAGAAAGAGCAAAGTCTTAAGCCTAGATCAAGCAATTACAATTCATACACACGAGTGCACAAAAGATTTGAGCGTTTATATACTCTTGTAAACTCAGTGAGTGAGTAAATTGAGAGATTTGCATTGTGTTGAATCAATTGTGAGTTCAGTTGCGAGTGCTTGTGAGTTCAAGTACTATCCAGTACACTTGGGTTTGAGTGTGGGGTGACAATTGTATGCGTGAGTTCACGTACATTGTGAGTGAGAGTTGCTTTGTTATTTCGGAGTAGATTTAATAAAAGTGACTAGGGTAGGAGGACGTAGCCCAGAGTTGGGTGAACCTCGTTAAATTTGTGTGTCTTTATTATTAGTGCTCGATATCGTTCTACGTACAGTTTAACACTTATTCCGCTACGAGACTAGTCCAACTGGTCTACTCTACTAAAAAAGTACACAATCGAAAATTTTAATAGGCACTCCATTCATCCCCCCTTCTGGAGTACCTTCGGGAAACCTTTAATTAAAAAAAAAAAATACTCTCTTCACCAAATGCAAACCCAATACATTTAGCAACGACAAAGCATCGATTTCATTTCTTTCAAGCATCTACAAGTCACAAATCAAAGGAGCATTTAACAACCAGCTTCGTCTTTTTTATTTATTTTTTCAGATTTTTGCTTTAGAATTTTCGTTTATTCTGAATTTGGTTTTAGTTTCCATCGCATTTATGATTTGGTTTTCGTTTCTATCGAATTTATGATTTTGTTTTTCGTAATTGGGATCTATTTCAAGTTTTGAATTACATTTCGATTTCATCATCAGAATTAAGGTTAGAAATTTATTTTCAATTTGGTCCGAAATTGTTGATGATGGATTTATTTTTTCTACTTTGGATCGAAATTGTTGATGAGGGTTTTATATTTTCAATTTGGTTCGAAATTTAGTACAGTTAGGGTTTGAAATCCGTTTTTTTAAAGGCTTTGGTTTTTCTTGTTTCGCTTTGTTCCAGATTGTTTATTTGTTCGAAATTTCTTACAGATTGGTTTCGATTATTCAGTTTTTTTATTTTTAGTTGATTTTCGCAATTTTTCTTTTGATTATTTTTCCCAGGTTTGAGTTAATTTTTTTGAAGAGTCAAGAATTTTGACTAGAGAAGTTCAAGAATCTGGAATTTTGGCAAGAGAAGTTCAAAAATCTGGAATTTCTACAAGAGAAGGAAGTTTGAATTAAGAAATGTTATGTAATTGAATGGAATTAGAAATTAAGAGTATGATGTATTTTTTTTAGAGCAAAAGTATGATGTAATTTAATATGGTTCATCTTAAGTTTTGAATTAATTGTTGTTGATTATAATTCTTATTTATATTTATCATTATTTCATTGATGTTTGTACGAAGTTTATATGGTTTACTTATTTCATAGGGTATTATTAATATTTGTACGTAATCAACAACAATTCATTGCTATTGATTTTATTTTTTATTTTTTTAATTGAATTTTGCGACTGCTAAATCGGTCGCTAACATACTATAATCAGTCGCAAAAAGTAGTCTCCACTTTTAGTAGTCGCCATACTTTTCTAGGAGCGGTAGTCGCGAGGTGGTCGCTAAGTAGTCGGTAACATTGCGATAACCCTCAAGTAGTCGCTAAGAATCATTAGCGACTAACGTGTTAGTGACTACCTAATTTTTGGTTGCCGCAGTCGTGAAAATGGTTTAGCGATCGATTTGGCGGCCGCTTTATATTTTTTTTAGTAGTGTCCAACTCAAAAGGCCTCTATTAGCTTGAAATATCAATCTACTCTATATAGTAGACTTTGTTCTCCTCAAATTCCAATGTGGGATGGAACCCTAGTTCCTTGTATAGCTTTGTAGTGGTCTTGTCCCACATTGGAAGTTGAGGAGAACGAATTCAACTTTATAGAGTAGTTTGATACTTCAACCTAGTAGAGGCCTTTTGGGTGGGACAAGTTCACACCAAAGCAAATCCTTGTGCGCTAGGCATAAAGAGGACAATATCTACTAGTGGGCTCCTTTTATTCCCAGTGGGGTGTTACAGATGGTATCAGAGTCAAGGCCCATTCTGGTGTCCTGTCGTGCCTTCGAGGATCCAGGCACCCTTTCAAGGGTGGGTGACAGGGAACTAAAGTTCCATCCCACATCTGATGTTGAGAAGAACAAAGTCTACTATATACAGTAGACTGATACTTTAACCTAATAGAGGCCATTTAGGTGAGTCGAACCCACTCCAAAGCAAATCCTTGCAGGTTAGGCTCAGAAAGGACAATATCTACTAGTAGAATCCTGTTATCCCCAGTGGGGTGTTGCAATGGCTGATTGTCAGTGGTCATCCTTGAGCACCATCATGTCATTGGTGGCACTCACGTTACAAATACTGTTGAAAGGGGGAAGTGATGGAGGTGGTGCAAGGAAGACAAAATGTAGTATAGAGAAAATCAAGGTGAGTGAAATTGGAAGAGAGTGAAAATGGAGAAGAAAGACTAAAAATAGAGGTGAAAGAACATGAGAGATGTGAAGAGGGTAAATGGGTGTTAGTATTTATTATCACTACTACAAAAATGACATAAAACACCTAGTTTTTAAAATCAGGTACATGAAATACCCGTTCTCTTATGCACAAGAGATTGGGTTACTATTACAAAAAGTTTCATAAGTGAAGCAAAGTGTTGTAGCAAGTTGCTTGGAAAATTACAATATTTCCTCTGAGTTACAGGGTTTTAATAAATACCCATGATTATACCTCATTTTGACACATTCATTCATTACAATTGCATAAGCATTTAACTCAAGCAAGTTGTATAGTTCTATCTCTAACTGCTCTCAACATTAGTTGCATTTTTACTTGACTCCTTCCTTTACTTACTTAGTATTGGAGGAATAATCCAAAAGGATTTATTTTCTTTCTTGCAAAGTGCAAACAGCCTTAGAAAGACTCGAGCTAAAGCCATCTCAGTCGCATACAAGTTAGCTCCCCGAATATAGCATTGAAGGAAAAGCCTTCCACCCATCTCCC
>SNQN01005846.1:0-42012 GCA_008642245.1 Bassia scoparia
AAGTCAGCAGTACAAAGAACAAGAGTGCAGTCATCGTGAGGAGAACTACAAGAAACATGACCATCAAAGTTCAGCAAATAATCGAGAGCAAACAATCAGCAAGAAGCAGCACAGAACACTACATTGAGAAAACCATAAAGAAAACGCAACCACATGAAGCAATGCAGCAATTACGAAGCTTCTTGTGCTAGATCTATGACAGAGGCAAATACAAAAGGAATAAACAAGAGGATTAAAGGGTTCTGTTGGACATGGAAAAAACAAAAAAAAGACAAACGGGCAAGCAATGACGGCAGCAAGAGTGATAGGAGTTGAGATTATGGTTCATTTACACCAATTATTAAGCCTAGCATTAATCTTGAAATATTAAAATTAGCTAATACTTTACATTTACTTTAGTATATGTCTGTTATAACAAGAATTATAGCAATCTTGTCTTGTGAATTGAATTGATCTGGTTTTCTGAATTGTATGGCAGTTAATTTTCTGAATGATATCATTTACTTTTGCTACATAATAATCGCTTATACTTTGTTTTTATTAAGAATCGACATTACTTTTGTCGAAGCTATATGCCTACCATGCCATTTAAATAAGCATCATTATTAAAAACTATAAAAATAAAGAACATTAAATTTAAGTCTCTCAGAAACATAAAAAGTAAGTATATAAAAAAGGTATTCATAACCTTTTCCGCTTAGATGCGCGTCATCTAATAAATAAACTATAGCAAAAACAAAGCAGAAACAAAAAATATCAAAAAATAACATATTTATTTTAAAAAATAGAAAATAAAAGAAATATTGAGACATACTCTTTAATGTTGAAGAGGTAAGAAGGAACAACATATAAAACACTGGGCACCTCAACAACATTAAAAATTCAACAATAAAAATAGGACATCAAAAAATACATAATCAGCCTAATTAATATACTTGTGTAGATATTCAATATATTTTAAAAATTCTGTCGCAGCACAAGAAACATAAAAATGCTTATTGTCCTGCACCATTTAGCCAGCAATAACTATTACAAGGATGATATCCTAATAGAATGTTCAGTAATCAATAAATATAAACATAAAAAACAATCCCATACAATATTAAGTAATAGTATTCAAATCTAACAACAATAATAGTAGCACTATAACATATCATAACTTGAAGTTAGACTGTCCTTCACTGATTGTTTAGCAACATCCATGCAGTTTTTTTGCTCTTCTTTTTCATCTCTCTATACTCGTAATTTACTACTTTCCTCTCTCAATCAATGCAAGCTCTTATATTCCTTCTCATGCTGAATTACTTTTCAAACTTGATGTTCTCTTAGCATTTGAAGTCCTCTAAACAAACGTAGAAAATTAACTCCTCATTGTGTTAGGAAATTTGGCAGAAGAAGAATTGCCTGCAATTCAGCTCGAAAGAATTTTTACGTTCAACAGGCGACAAATACATAAAATTAAGAAATCAACTAATAACATTACATTAAAACATAATGACAAAATTGAAAAAAAAATTAAAAAAAGTATCCATATCAATGCTGGAAGCTTTCAAAAATCCTTTCCATAGATGGCGCATGCAATGATATAATAAGAAATACCCACAAATCAAGATTTTCTTGAGAATTACCTTGCCATGAAAGCTCTAGCTTGCCTAATAGCGAAATCTTGATTCATAGCACATGCATTTTGCTTTTAATATGTCCCTACTCTTTCAAAATGATATCGCATACGTTTTGCTAAAAGACCGAAACAAAAAACAGAATTAAGTAATACAAAGAAAGCATCCACAATTGAAACTAAAAAAAAAAACAGATTAACACAAAACATAAAAATAAACCCCTTAATAAACATATAAGTAAACTGTTTCCATTAAGAAAAGTAAGCCTTATAAACATAAAAGTAAATAAATGAATTCAAATACTAAGCATTACAAATGAAAATAATTAAGAATATTAATGACAAAAAACTTAAATACTTTATAAATAAAACATTATTGAATCCTGAATAATTAAATAAGCATAAAAACAAACTACTTTCCTCATTCAAATAAACAATTACTTTACTTCCTCAAATATAGATTCCTTTTATTATTAATAAAACCAACATCAGAACAATACAATGGAAACAAATTTAACAAAAACTTTGGGAATACATATAACATAGATTAATTAGATGTTGAAAAACATACGGGCAACAGTTGAAAAGTATGTAAAAATCAGTAGATACTCAACAGAGAAGAACAACGACAGACCTTCTCTTTTCCCTCCTTCACGAACGTAACATAATACGACCGATTTGGTTCCAAGTTAATCCAATTGTTAATTGTTAAAGTTGAAAGCAGCACAAGAAAGTGATTCTCACGAACAAAAGGGAGGAAAATCCTAAACACCAAACAAAAAACAAAGCCAAAAATCATATAACTTATAAATAATTAATTCAAAAATATTGATGAAACTTTAGTAACCAAAAACTTCACTAAATCAGAATCTACAGAGTTGCAATAGAGATGCTGATAATGTAACCAATCTGACCAACATTCAAAAGCCTGAATTTTTCAATTTCCCTCAATTGGTGTGGCCATCAATTTACAGCTTTCATTATCTCCTGCCAAAGGTGTCTACAAAAGATCATATAAATACAAAATTACAGAGCTTCAAAATATACTTTAAACCGAAGTATACAAATAAAAAAATCAAACAAACTTTACAGTAAAATGAGGTTCCAAAGTAGAAACTTGCGAATTCTCAGAATCGCCTTCATTTGATCATTGCGACGCATTTAAGAGAACAATAGCTCTAATCACCTGGAGAAGTAACCCATTTCATTTTGTACAACAAGACTTAAAAATCTTCTCTACTCAAACAGTTCAATGTCTGTCGCAAACATTGCCAACTGCTCACTTAACGATTGTAAAATGAATACACATTAATAAGAAATTCAATAAAACAATAATAACAAAAAAACAAGTGAAAAAGTAACTCAAAAAAAACATTAGAAAGTAAGTGAAAAATTTAAGATTAGTAATGTATTGAATATAAACAGAATAGAATTTGAACATTAACGAATTTTCAATTATTGTTCTATATTAAATAAATTACATTACTATATCCACTGCAATACTTTTTGAAGAACGATGAATCACTTTTCCTTATTACATAACTACTGTCTTCATCTTTTTACTAACATCCTTATTAGGCAGACACGGCAGTAGCATAACAAAAAAACACAACCGAGCAAAAAACAAGGAAAGGATTTGTAAGCTGATAAAATGAAACAAAGTAAGCATAAAAATAAGACAATCAAAACACAAATAACGCAATATTCCAAATAATGTTCTTAAATAACATGAATTACTTTCTATAGTCTAATGCATTACTTTTTTTGCAGGAGATCATTACTTTTCATTATAACATAATATTACTTTTCTCTTTTCTATCCATTAGCTTTCGTAAAACCAAAAAAAAAAAAAAAACAGATTACTCAGAAACATAGAACAAAGAAGACAAAAAACAAAAAACAAAACAAATAAAAAACAGAGAAGGATAAGTAATTAATGGCAACTTAAAAAATAAAAACACATACCAAATAAGAAAAAAAAAGAGAAGAGTTATAAATACATACGTTGTGGATAATCCTCATTCATCATTAAAATGCATTAATCAGCTGCTTGAAGTCGTCAAAAGACTTCAATTCTTCCAAATGGCAGTTCGGTTAACTCGGCGACAAATTTTTCGAAAACAAGAATTAACTGATGATCCAACAATCATTCCAGTAGAACTAGATGCACTCATCACAAAGTCTCAAAAAAACACTCTGCATTTTCAACTTGCTGCAGAATCTTTCTTTGGAGTACGACGAGGTTTAAGTAGAGCTGTACTTGGTACCAAGCAATCATATCACTCCAGAGTCGACTCTTGTAGAACATTTTGGAAGGCCACGCTCCTTTGGATTGGGATCAACAGTAAGCGCAGAATTTTCATAATCTTTTTCCTTCTGCTCAGCTTCCTTTTCTTCAATTATTGGTTCCAAAGCTTTGATTAGACCCATATTAACATCAGAAGACTAAAATGCAGTGCTACTTGTAAAACCCGACTCAGAATTGGAAGTTGGAAAATTATAACTGGACACTTTGATCAATACATAGATTGAATCTTCAGCAGGAAACACTAGAAGAATCTTAATAGTGAAAACTGTGAAGATTTGTGGGGGCAATGGAAACGAAAGGAACACTGAGTAAACAAAATTTTAGATGAATCTGTCAAACATCAGCAGTATTCTCTGTGAATGCATGCATCATTTCCAAATTAATCACGATCAACCGACAAGCCTCATACAGGAACCGTCAACTCAACATCAGCAGATGCCAATACAAATGTTTCAGTCGCTAACAGCTACTCTAGCTATGGTTAACATCAAGCAGATGGAGGGCAGTCCCCAGCAGCTGCTTCGCATATTCAAATCAATAAAACCTGCGTCCAACATTCCACAGACAACATTTTCACAATATTAAGAATAGCTCTCCTTAAAAAATATCTTCCTAGACTATCCACAATTTGTTGTTTCTTCTACGCAAGCAACATTCAATGAACATCTTGTCTTTATTTTTTCAATCTTCAATCATTTTCTTTCTTCAACTCCAACACCCTGCAACAGGAGGATTGTCACTGCACAACCACAAAGCACTGCATCTCCCTTGATACAGTTGAAAATTGTTCACAAAAACTAAATCTGGAGGAGTATGGAAATTGAGAATCATTCCGCCCTAGAACAGAGAAAATGACGGAATAATCTTCCTTCATGTCAAGACACTCTCTAGTCAACCTATCTTTTGACTCCAAAAAAATCATTAGATGGCAACGGACTTAATTGAGAGAGCGAAGGAGACTTATCCTTTAATTCTGAACAACTGAATTCTTAGGCCACATCCTCTGAACAACCATTTCATTGAATAACATTTCTTTCAAAACTACTAAGTAAGCTTGACAATGTTCTTTAAAGAACAAATAATTTCTTTCAAGTTCCTGAAAAAATGCAACGACAACAAAAACAATTCTTTTATTTTCTTACATAGCTTACTTTTACTCTCTAAAACATATAAACTTCTCTTATAAAATGCAAACAGAATGCATATAATTGAATAACCAGTGAGAAGTAATAAATAACATAATTATGAAACGTCACAATTAATTATAAGATTTTGGGATTTTCCTGATGTCACAATTAATTATATAAATTATATGAACTACTTATCTATCGAAGTGACATGAACTACTTTCCTATAGAATATCTATTACTTTTGCTATAAGAATATCTATTACTTTTCTTATAGAATACTCTAATTACTTTTACTAGTATGGCAAATCTATTACTCTTTAAAATACAACAACAACAAGAAATAAGTAAGCTAAAATTTTGTTAAAAAGTAAATAGAACTTATATAATAAACATCAAATACAAAGTTCAAAGTACTTTTCAAAACAATAAATTACTTTTCTTATGTAAACTACAATTGTTTATTATAACAAAAAGTAGAAGCTATACTTTTCTCTCTATCACATACCTTACTTTATACTATTTTAAAAAAAGCAATTAATTTTTTCTTATTTGTCTATTACTTTTATTCATTAGCATACATTAACTTTCTTATACTATAAATCAATGTACTTTTCTTCAAATTTCAATACATTGGCATAGGAAAAGCCATATAAACAACATACATATATAACATATACATATACATATATATATATATAGTATATATATAATATATATATATTATATATAATATATAATAACAAAATCTAAACAAAAGAGTAACACAAAAAAATAATTACTCATATAACTAATAAGTAAACATAACATAAGACAAAAAAGAGAAGTTACTCTACATCAATATGCTTTTCTCTACAATTTTCTTCATCGCTTAATAAATCATCAGGCAAAGTAAAATGTTACTAGAAAGCGAGCCTCGAGAAACCTGAATCACGCCTCAAGAACAGCATCAAGTAGAACACGAAGAAGGAACTTTGAAACACAAACAGAAGGACCGTACTATCATACGCTGAAAACCAATATTAACCTTAATACTCTCAAAATTGTTTCAATTCTCACCTAATAAGCTCCTGAACACGACCACCTCGTGACATACATCAAGGCCTTATACTGTCATCCTCAACGTAGCAGAAGGCAAATGAACCATCATCAAACTTCTCTTCGTTCAAAAACAGTGAATAGGATAACGTTTGTACCAAAAACGCTTCCAGAAAACTCACCATCTTGAGACCATAATTCTTTCCCTCAGGACTTTTCAGTCCAATGCGAATGCAAAGGTAGTGTTCTAGGGCATACTTCATACCCCTAAACATGAGCCTATGAAAATAACAAAGTGCACTAACAGCAAGGCACACATTTTTTTAGCCAGGAATAACTTTGGTTTATCAGAATAAGTCCAAACCAGATTCCCAAGATGACGTAAACAATAAGAAACACCAATCATAATTCTTCACATTGTCAAGTGTCATCAAGCAATATGAAGGCTTATAATGTATGTTGGTGTTCAGAGATGGTGTTAGAACAGAACATCAAGGCCAACATACAAAAGCATCTTAAAAACAGCATCACCACAGACTTCTTTCACATTACCAAGAATATGCTTAACCAAGTGAGGAAATCTGACATTCACTATCCATTCGTCATAATTCTGTTTTCCAAAAATTTTTTAACTCCAAAATTGATTTTTTAGCAGACCAGACCTTTCAACATATCCAAAAGGAATACAAAAACATCATACACAAATCACATACTGAAAATCCTGAGTTTTCTCAGAACCCACATGGCCAAAACATCCATTTTTTCCACTCAAAATCCCTATATAAATCCCTAAACCAACTGCCCTAGGAAGGTGCAGCAACCTTCAATTTATGAAGATACCTCCAAAACACCATCTCTATGACAGCATCTCTTTGTGCTTTTAGTCAAACCTTGAATCACTTTAATAAAGTGTACTTGGTTTGCATTTTGGATCAGAATGACTGATAAACCAATAAACAAAACATTACAACAACAAAAACATAATTTAAATATTAAAATCAATACAAATGGAGAACAAACACTTTAGCACTTCAACAGCAACAGGAACAGAACATCACCTTTTCTTCTTACTAACCAATAGCAGTCAGAATCTTGGCTTTATCTTTTTTACGTCTTTGCCTTCCGTACACATCAACTCACTAATCTACTATAACATCCTAAAAAAACACAAGAAAACAAACACAAGTTTGATAAAACTAAACAAAAACAAGAACAAAAAACAAAGCAAAAAAAACTCT
Source organism: Bassia scoparia (assembly GCA_008642245.1). Classification (NCBI taxonomy): domain Eukaryota; kingdom Viridiplantae; phylum Streptophyta; class Magnoliopsida; order Caryophyllales; family Amaranthaceae; genus Bassia; species Bassia scoparia. Next base: position 7,330 of record SNQN01005846.1, read on the forward strand.
TTCAAATACAAAAAAGCTAACTTTAATTTTCATAAAAATAAATTAATGGTAATACAATTACATACTGTTCAATTCAACTATACCATTAACTTTTATAAAATGAACTATTTATCTTTAATGAATTATATCAGTAACAACTTTTTTCTGATCAGATATATTATTGCTTTTCTGAATGATACACTTTAAGCTTTTCTGAATAATATACTTTACTTTTCTGAAATATAATGAATTAACTTTTCTGAATAATATACTTAACTTTTGTTGTAAATGTTTGTAAGTATACTTTTTATCGGCAATAGGAATCAACTAGCTTTTATAATACTATTTACTATTACTTTGGTGTATTAAGTTACATGCACACTTTTTTCTTCATAATTATATAAACTACTTTTTAAAATCAAATGAAATAATTAACACAAAGGCTTAATATTCTTTTCAAAAAACAATTTGAAAACACGGTAATTGTTTTAAAACAATAAACATAACTGTTGAAAATCGAACATCAACAATTGAAATGTTATTAGAAAAAACAATGTTAAAGAAATAAATACGCCGTTTCAAAGGCTTCCTCCTGCTTGGAATAGGAACTTTCTCAATTTGGACAACTCCCCTACGAAAAACTTTTTGCTTTAAAACGCAGCCAGATATACTTTTAGCATCGAACTCTTTCCTGAGAGCCACTCAGCCTATCTCTAGCTCCATTGGAGCTGGTTTGTTTGACAAAATCATCAGATTGTGTTTAAGATTGGTGATTGACGATTGTGGATTGAGAATTGAGACCAAATTTTCAGACTCTTATCTCAAAAGTCGAAAGAAATAAGATTATTGGAGTCAAGTTCTTCAACATTCTCAGCTGTGGCCTACTTACCTCCTACTACTTCTACCCTACCGCCTTGCTCCTACCTCGCTACCCCTACCCCTACCTCGAACCAATATGAAACCTGCTCTGTTTAATAAGCCTTCTTCAATAAGCTAGCTAGCTTATACAACTCTAAACCTTCTCATCTAGCCTTTTTCTAAATATTTTTAAAAATGCACGATAGGTAAAATCAGTGGATATAGGATACAACAATTTTCATCAACTGTAGATTCTTGCAACACATCATCATCATACTTCCTCGCACGATCCTCGCAAAGTTACGTTCCAATCAAATTCACTAGGAGTAGCACCAACATCTTCTTTCAGCTACTGCTTGGTTTTACCCGTTCGGGCTTGAATCACTGGTTTATTTTGAGAAGCAACATCATCAACCAACATCAGCAGCCCCACGCGCAGGCAGGCACTTGTCATTCTGATTTCTCTTTCATCACGACTCACGCGCATGCATGGCACAGGCAACATTGTCATTCGATTTCCTTAATGCACGCAGCAGATTGCAGCAGCAGGCAACCTGCATCTATGTCATTCTGATCTTCCTTCAATCACCACCACCCCACGACCAGCAGGCAGCAGCAGCAGCAGCAGCATAATGAAACAATGCTGCAATATGCTTTCTGCGTTCTTCTATCAGAAACAACACTAAAACATAACTCAAACTATGCCAGAATGATAGCAACTGAAAACATATATACATCTGACATACGACAAGGCACAATCTAAGCATGGAAAACTAACAGAATTAAATTTGGTAATGGAAACTGAAAAACACAAAAAAGTAAGCATTTTAAAACTAAAAACGTATCTAAACATTCTAAAGAAGTAAACATAAACAAATTAAATATTGGAAGTGAAAAAACACATATCTATCAAAAATAGCATAACAAAGTGAAAACGTAAGCTTTAATGTAAATAAAAAGTAAGCACCAACTTAAATAACATGATGACATAATTAAACTACTAAACTTGATTAATACAACAAAACAAGTGAGAACAAAATAACACAAGGCAAAATTGAAGCACTATACTCGAATAAACAACAATACAATACAGAAGAATATACTAAATCAACCAAACAAAAATAAAAAGTTTCAAAAATAAAACAATAGAATTAACTATTCTTTCATCATTAAAACAATTGCTTTTCCTATACAATATCTACTACTTTCCCATTAAATCTGTATTATTTGTAGTTTTAAAAATAATTATAACTACTTTATTTGAATTTCAAACAAAAAAGTAAACATTTTAAACAAAATATAATGTAAATATTAGAGTTTCTAAAAAGTGAACAAAAATACAAATTACAAAATGACAACAAAATCAATAAATATAAACACCCAAAAAATAATATAACTAACAAAGAAACAAAAAAAAAGCACAAATGTAACAAAATTCAACAACAACACAGTGAATAAGTAAGCTAATATTTTGTTAAAAAGTGAATACAACATTTTAATAACATAATCACAATTCAAAGTCAACTGAATCATATATATATGAACAAAACACAATGCAAAACAACAAAAAACGAACTAAAACTGGAAATTGCTAAAACCCTAACTAGTTCAGAGACATGAATTGCATATTAACTACAAAAAGGAACAACAAAATCACAGATCTACCAGAAATTCGAGTATAAAACACAGAAAAGTAAGGCATATAAATTGTTAAAAAGTAAATACAAGTTAACAAAACATATCACAGAGTAAAAAGCTTCTAAATTCATATATAGTGAGGCAAAGACAATCCAAACAACAAAAAAAGAGCAACTGAGATTTCAAAAACACTAACTAGTTCAAAGACATCAATGAATGTAAACAAAGAAAAGGACCATATAAAAAAACACAGATCTAACAAAAGGTTCGATAAGTAAAAACAGCTGATAAGTCAATTATAATTATGTTAAAAAGTAAATACAAATTAATAATAACATAATCAAAAATTCAAACTATCAATTTCATATATATTGAGCAAACACAATCGAAACAACAAAAACGAAGCAAACTGAAAATTCGAACCCTAAAGTAGTTCAGAAACATGAATGCATGTTAATTAAGCAGTTCAGAAAAATTAAACACAATACGAAAACTCACCATGAGAAGAAGATGTAACAATCTTCGTTGTTCCCTTACTTAGCACCTTTGACAAAAACACTTTGAATTTTTTGCTCGCATTTTGTAATTTCACAAACAAAAAAACGAGCTGAAAATGAAGAATGTGAAAATAAAACCAGAAAGATGTGAGAATTGAAGAAGAATACGAAGAATGTGAAATCGAAAGTAAATATCAAACGAAAATCAGGAACGAGATATAAATGATTCGCAATAGCAAGCAAATAGAAAGAAAGCTCGCAAGGGGTAGAAATGTCAGAAGTATATCGGGGTTGATGGCAGTTGAATGAAATTAAACCGAAAAATAATGAAACGGTTGAAATAAACCGCTAAAGGGTAATCGGTTATCGTTTGGGACGCCCAGAGTCCGTTATAAACTGTGGGCTACTTATGCACACTATTGGCTAAATTTAGTTGGGCGCCTCGCGCGTTTTTGGGCTTAAACCAAAGAAGCCACACATACAATAACATAATGGGCTGGCCCACTTATGAATGTTTATGGCTTTGCATAACTCCACACAAACTCGTTGAAGTGGATGTGCTTGGAATGTCAGATGTCCACACTCGCACAACCAGCATTTCCCATGCCACACTTTCTCCTACTGTATACTCCATTCTGTAACATAATTTTCGCAACTCTTTCTATTTTCGTCCGTAACATAATTCTTGTAACACTTCTACTTCATTCCTAATTTGACTTGAAATTTCCCCCTCCTTTGTACCACATCAAGTGAATGTGAAAAAGAATACCAAAGTGATCCTTCACTAATTTGTCTTATTCACTCAAAACCTTTCCCTCCAATTCTACGTATTTTCCTCTTTACTTTCAACTAACACATTAAACTTATTTACAATGTTAACACAATTTAATACAAGAGTTGCAAGAAATATATTACGGAGGGAGTACTATGCAGGAGGTTAACACTAAATACGAGACGAGATAGCAGCACCAACAGGTTAATACGTTGTTTATACCAAGCTCAGTAGCAAAACTGAATCCTATTTTGTAGGAGAAGAATATAGCTCGATTAGAAGTTAGAAAACCATCGGTGAGACAAGCATTCACGAATCACGATCAAGCATATTGCAAAGCACAAAACATCCAGCAACATTATGATTATGAACTACAGGCATCTAGGCTCCCTTGCAGCCATTCACAGTAATAGTGAACGATGGCACCATAGAAAGAACCATCCAAGTAGGAAAAATGCTGACTGATGAAAGATGCAATTCTCGACTCAACCCTACATCTTTGTCACATGAGATAGGATTGCGAGTGAAAACTTGAATCGTTATAAACTATGTTAGATTTTACTATACTGTATTAAAGCGGCTTTGAACACAACATCAACGATATTTATCCCTAATTYCCTACTTACACAATATCATCGTTTTCTCTAAGCAACTTCAAACTWGCAACTTCAGGCCAAGGTTTCCCTATGGCATTCAAAAATAGGTGAATRGTATTACAAAGATGATATGATATGATATGATTTAGAGGAATAGCAGACTCTTGTCTCTTGACAAGGATCATAATTAGTTAATTACAAGTAGGGAAGACAAAATCAAGTGAAGATAAAAAGGATCATAAATCAGCAGATAAAGAAATATCTAGTACAGCAGTACAATCATYGAGGAAGGAATTACAAGGAGATGCAAAAAATCTCATAGCACTATTCAGAAGCACTAACAAGGAGCATTTCAAGAACTAAACAGAAGAGAAAAATTAATATCAAGCAGCACAATAAGCAGCAGCATYCGAAGGCAGAAACAGAAAAAGGGATCACATAACAGCCAGTGACAGTGGCACACTTTCCCTTAGCATCTGCTGCCATTCTCGGTCAGAGCGAGAAAAACTACGGTCCCCCTCCTGCTCTTTGTTAAAGCAGTAGACCGGCGCCTGCCACTCCGAATCCTCCAGCACAGCGCCCACTTCGAACGTGATCACATGAACATCCATCCCTGGCATACACACACCCAATTCATTCCACAACTTTCACAATGCCTAACAACTAAACATCAGTTAACAACCAGTTTTCATATTAATCAATACAAGAATAACAATCATGCAAACTAATAAAGCCTAATAACTTTAAACAGAAAASTAACAAACAGAAACAGAAACCTTTAAAAAGATCAGAAATTTACCAGTGTAAAAAGTCCAACGAACAGGTCTTTGAGTGATGACATCCTCATAATACTTAAGAAACTCAACTTTCTCCCAAACATTACAAAGAAACCCATCAACATGACGCTGCCCCAAGTAATTAGCACCTTTAAGCCAATTGGGTGTCAAAAGTCCGACATCAAATTGAATTGTTTTGCATTCATGACCGCTCACGCCGCGCCGCGTAAAGTAGTACGAAGTGCCATTGTTATACTCAACACTATACAGAAGTTTCCCCAATTGATACTGAATTAAGTTCAGATTGCGCCCATTGATCCAATCATACCACAAATTAATGACTTGCAATTCAGTAGTTTTGGTGTTGTTTACAACATTTACTGAGTGGAATTGCTCAGGCCATGGTTTGGGTGTTGGGTCATTTTGCTCATTCTGTGGTGTSACATTGGAATTGATGCTTACTGCTGTCAAGAAGAAGCAGAAGAAGAACATAATCATCATCATCATATGAAGATGATTTTTAGCCATAATTTTGAGAGGAAAACATATTTCATTGGTGAAATGATTAGTGCTTATTGGCTTCCTTATCTTGCTTAGACCAACAGTGGGAAAAGAAAAATGCTCACAAGTCTCTCTCCTACTTTCTCTTTCCTTCCAACTAATTTTTTCTCAACTATTATCATTTCCTTGGGAACAATGATTAAAAAAATGTTCACAATATTCTCTCTCTCCTACTTTTTCCTATACCCCACCATATTCCACGTCATTTTTTTTTCCACTCTTATTTATATATTAAAGATAATTAAGTTAATAATAATTCGTAATTAAATTTTAACAACTAAATAACAACAACTAATTAATAATAAACAAAAACAAGAACACAATTAATAATACTAAAATAAATAWATATTTTTATAATAAATTTCAGAAAACATAAAATTAGTTAAGGAGGAAAATTACCATGCAATTGGAGGCAATTAAGAGCAAATTATTAAGATTTAGAGATTTTTGTTAATTTTCAAAGTGTATGGAACTATAGCAAAATGAGTGCATATTTATAGAGAATGAAAAAATATGACCATTAGTGATTTTTTTTTAAAAAAATTTTTAAGGGTCAAAATTTAAGTCATAAGAATATACTCGTTGAAAAATTGGAGAAAAAAAATCTTATTAGTGGACAACTTGCACCAGCCCACATGTCGCACCCTAAATGGGCCGACTGACGCGGCTGGCAGGGTCTTCATTTATATAAGGGGGCTAATAATTCAAGTCAATTGGTTTGCTCAAAAGTTTGGTTGCAGGTCTCACTCAAAAAGTTTTTAAATACAAGTTTACCAGCAATTTCTAATTACAATCTTAAAAAGTGATGTTAGCCCAACTCATATAATTACAATCTTGAACAATGGATGAACTCAAAATTTGATCTCAGACCTTGTCTACATCATCTTGTTCTGTGGTTTTAATGCATYAAAACAACAATCACAAAATTAMTTTTGGAAAGCTTTAATCGGTAAGAAATACTCGACCACAACTGCACAACAAGAGATTTGCACGAATCCATCTTTGAGCTATAATATATTGATCATTAAATCGATAAGCAGCTTGACTGCTGAAGCAACTAATGTACAACTCAAACTSTGCTAAACTGACTAGTGGCCAAAGAACCAACCTGAAATTCCCGTTCGATGAYTGCAAAAAAGTATTGTACAAAGTTTGTGCATAACTAAATGTATTTCAATCCTGAGATGTATTGCTGTCTTGATATTAAATATTGGGCCAAGGAATAAATAACTCCCAATAACCCTAATATTTTGATCTTGATCACATCTGTGATTATGATGGCTGGAAGATTGAGAGGTATAGTCAGCAACGGCGCCATATCCTTCTGCTTTGCATAACTCCACACAAACTGGTTGAAAAGAATGTGACTTGGGAATGTCAGGATCAGGAGAGCCACATTCTTTACTGCAAAAAACCAGTCTGGTCCACCGATCTCCAACCCCCAACCAGCATTTCCATGCCACACTTCCTCCCATATACTGTGCAAGGAGGTTAAAACTAAATAGGATGAGATAACAACAGCAACAGGAAAGTACCGTTGTTTATCACCAAACCCAGCAACAAAATCTGAATCCTGATTTAGTAGGAGCAAGATTGGTGCCAGCAAGAAAATGGCTCGATTTGAACCGCCAGTGAGATTAACATTCAGGATCAAGCATATTGCAAAGCACAAAACAGTAGCAACATTACCTACTGCAGGCATCCAGGCTCCCTCAGCAGCCATTCTCTTAATAGTAAACGATGGCACCATAGAAGCTCTACGTTGCTGCAAAAATCTCATTTTGGCAGGAGCATTTGCAATACTGCTTTGACCAGATTGGCTTGATTTAAAACCACCCCTTTCAAGAGTTTTTTCCCGCATTAACGAAGTCAGCTCAAAYTTAACTTCTAATGCAATAAGCATAAAGATAGCTGCATATAACCCAAGGAGTGATGTCCTTGCACCCTCAACAGCCAGTATCATAGTTAGCCGCTTATCTTCTTCTGTAATATCTCCACCATCTATGAGGCTTTTAATTCTAATCTGACCTTCTAGCAAGTAGGTCACAGGGAAAAGTGCAACCAGAAGCGCAAAAACCCATGGCAAACCCTTTGTGCTAGATGCAGATGGGAAATGTGTGAAGACAACAAACAAAGATGTGCAGATCATAGTTAAAATAATTAGGCCTTGCAAAATAATAGCCTGAGGGAAGAACTCAAAAGATATGTAGACACCCACTGCAATACCAACAGCAATAGAATAAAAGGTCCTTAACTCAACAATGTACTTGATAGGTATTAGCGAGGTGGTTGCAGCAAGCGTGAGCAAGATAGCCACAATAAGGAGCCAAGAAGGCCATGTAGGTCTTGACGCCAGAAAGCCGTAGATGGAAATGTCATCTCCAGTCTGATGAGCAGCTTTGATGAGGTCAGAATGATAATTCCAAGAAAATGGCATGGGTGGCTGCAGCATGATAAAGAGACACCCAGTTGCCACCACCAATACTAAGCACCTTTTGGCAATCTACACAAAGCACAAGTAAGCATCAGATCCAACTGTATAATTAACTGATGATTTTACAAAACAACATACTGAACACAGTGAACAGTACTCCAAAACATCCAAATTATAAGAATGTCCWGTAACTGAGCAACAGACTCGAAGCCTCAACCCTGGATCTCAGAATAGMTCATTGTATGAAGAACACAGAAGCATTTAGAACTAGATATATAGCAATAGAATATAAAGTGGAACATCTCATGCTTTCAGAAAGGGGAAATCATGTAGATGGTTCTATGAATATGTAAAGATCGTTCATGTCAACTTATGGTTCCAAGTCCACTTGAGGTTTTGACGATTGAATGGAATAACATATGTGGTTCATGTTAAACCCACCCCACTTATCCCTTATGGGATTAAGGCTTAGACTGGACAATTGATTAATTGCTCAAGAGAAGCCAATTTTACAATCAAAAACACGTCCAGTTATCATGTCAAACATCATATTGGATCAATCAAGAATCACTTTCAATAATTAGTGTTTTACGCTAGAGATTTTGTTACTGTGCTCCAAGATATTCCTCTTAACAGAACAAGAGAAACATTTATATGTAAAAATCAAGTTACATCACAGCCACATTATGTGCAAACGACTACGGTGACAGAACAACTATCAGACAGTATCTTCCATTCTTTTGATTCTGTGTTCTGCCACTAGATGAGATCAAATTAAAAAAACTGATTTTTTCACTTTGCACATTTCTAGCCAGCAGGGAAAAAATGATTGCATAAATTATGCAACCCAACTACCATCATATATCTTCCCTTACACTTGTAAATTGCTCAAAGGTTTCCAAATTAGTCCAACAGAAATCAAAGCATATATAAAAATAAATAAAATTAAGTTTAAAAAAAGACATGAAAAATCATACCAGCACATGAGAGAAGTGGAGGACAACTATAGGAATGCAAGCCAATCCAATCAAAACAATGCATAGACCCAAAAGTAGGCCATCAGCTGGAGGTCTCCCAAACCACCATTGAAGTGACTCAAATATAGCTTCACGGCAAAACCAGACAGCCAAAGCAACGACAAAAGCATGAGTATATCCTTGCCAAGGTTTCATCTTAGAGGCTGTTTTTGACTTGTCCCTGCAAGATTCAAAGGGAGACGGTTCATTGACTCTCACCGAAAGCAGCAAAGTTCAAAATAATTTCATGGTAAAGAATTGAGAAGCAAGCAATACTTGTAAAGAAGCAAGGGTGGAGAAACAGCCAATAACAGGACAGCTGAGACCCATACTATAGACTTCGATGTGATAAATAGCATTGCTAGTTTTGAGGCATACAGGCAAGTCAAAATCCAGGCAGCCTTGGGCCCAATTCTGTTATCAGAAGTGAGCCTCCTTACCAGGGCCAACCCCAGAAATGTTGTCATTATAACCATGTAGCTTGGGTACATCACATCGTCCTCCTGACCATAATAATATATGCTGCTGTAATTAAAGAACCGATTCTCAATGTGGCACAGCAGCATAGCATGGCTAATTAAAGCAGCCTCAGTCAAGAACTTGAACTTTGGTGGGAAAAGGGCCAGACCAGGAGTAGCTATAGCAAGGACAACACCTGCAACGATGAGCTTACAAAACGATTTGATAGACATGCCTGCCAACCAGATGTTGAGATCCCAAAAATTATGCATTACAAACCACATAACCATCAGGCTCCCAAGTACAACAAAAGCAAAGTATGATGGCAAAGACTTCTTTACGAAAAAACGGGCAAGGTAAAATCCAGCAACTGAAGGTAAAGGAAGCAGCTGCAAATAATGGAATAAATCRAGTTAACATGAAGAAATGTTGACATCAACAGAAAGACATTATAATTTCCAATTTGTGATACATACAACCCTTTACTTGTTGGTTCTTACAAACTTTTCTCAGGTCAAAGTAATAATATAAATGGTTCTTATAAAGATAAAAACAACAGATATGAGACATGCAAGGGCATATTGTCAAATTATATGGTAAACAAACGAAGAAATAACCACATTTACAATTCTATAAGTGCTAAAAAAATTTCTTTTTCCATTTCGTTTTACTCACATCACTTTCTTTATAAGGCAGGTTCACATACTTTCGTCACTTTTTTCTTTCTAAAARTAGTAACTTTTGTGACTTAAAATGACCACAATAGCCTTACTAACAAATTAAAACATCATTAGGATCCACTAACTTGAGTGATTAACGTTTTCTCTCTCTTTATGGTCCCCACTATCATCACTTAAGCAATATTATAATCCCCTAATTACACAGCTAAAAATGTCTTGGGAGTCCGAAAAAACAGAGTAAYGCAAGTACAAAATCTAAAACAATAAAATTTAAATCCTTCAGAAAGAAGAACGAGAAGTCAATAAGATGCATGACATTAATGAATCAGTGTTTTACATTGCTCGTTTACTCCCCAACCCAAACTTCTGTTTGCAAACTTTCACCAGCAGAACCTCCCAACTTCCACCCATTTTACAGTGTGGACGTGTGGTAGAGTCCTAAAATTCAGTCTATATGTCACAAGTTCTGTGACACACATATAGCCATATAAGTGAACACATAAAAAACTGACATCCTGATATATTAAACAAAATGGCCTAGACCGAAATTGTAATGGCCTTATAGAGTCACTTTCAAATTAGCAGTTTCCAATTACCCACTTAACTTAGATTGTACAAGGAGGAGGGAGGAATACTTTAGAAATTACCAAAAGGATAGGGACCGATCTTAACTAAAGGTGAATGTAATGCCCAATCTACACATTGCTTGAGAAGGCACCAAATTGTTTSGCTCTAATTGGACACATTTGACAAATTGATTTCCATTTTCACGCTTGTCAATGAATAATTTATATACCTAATAATTTTAATTACGTAGCCCCAAAAATTGGATTATAMTTATGTCTCGTTATACGATGAGTGAAATCTTTAAGTATCTTGGGTCAATCATCTAAAAGAATGGTGATATGGACGAAAATGAGCCAAAAAGATGATTTTTTTTTCCAAGGGTGGCTTAAATGGAGAGCGGCTACGAGAGTGTTGTGCGATCGAAGCATCCCTCTAGAGCTAAAGGGAAAATTCTACAGGAGTGCCTATGGTAATGAATGTTGGGCCTCCAAGGAGTATATTCAAAAGGTAGGGGTCACCGAGATACAGATGTTGAGATAGATGTGCGAGAACACTCTACGAGACCGAATAAGAAATAAAGTTATCMAGAGAAAAGTWGGTGTTGCAGACATTGCAAGCAAGTTAAGGGAAAACCGCTTGTGTTGGTTTGGGCATGTAAGACGGAGACSTCAAGGGGCACCGATGCGAAGAGTAGAAGATTGGATCAGGGAGATTTTAAACGAGGTAGAGGGAGACCAAAAATGACTTAGTGGGAAGGAGTTAGAAACGACCCAAAACAGTCGGATTTACAAGAGAGTGAGGCTCTCGTTCATAAAGAGTGGAGGAGGAAAATCCATGTGGATGACCTACAACATAATTACTTTTGATTCATGTTAGCGGTTAGCCAACCCCTCATATGGGATTAAGGCTTTGATTGATTGAAGTACCTCAGACAAATACACTTGACTAATAAATAGTGTTACAAAGTAACCACTCACCACAGCAACTAAAGTAACATAAGTACTCAAACTTGCAAAAGTCACATGCATAAGATAMGCAATTACTATTTATCAAGGCACAATATTCAACAAGTTTGATGGAGAAAGATCTCAACAGATGACTACACGATGTAGCTGACCACTTAAAGAATTAAGACTTTAACTTATTGATTGAATATTCAACAACTTCTGATGGACCTTTTTTAACCAAATACTAAATAAAGGAAAAAAAAACACAACCATAGCCACTAACTTGATTATCACAAACTTCTAATATTTCTAATTGGGAAATTTACTTATAGGTTTGGGGTATTAGCTCGATTGCCAATGAGGTTATGGTGTTTGGATGAAATACCATTGAAGTTAGGATTTCATTCCATAATGTCATTATTATTGACGACGTTAAGTCTCTGTTATTAAATTCTTTATTCATTAGAATTAATAGGAAGGGAATGAGAATGAATGACTGAGAAGGGGATGGGATGGGCTGCTTCCAATGTGTGAAGAGTGGATGGTGTTTACTCGGTGGAGTTTAGTCATAATAGGAGATCGGGAAATCAACTTGTTCATTTATTAGCAAAGAAAAGTCAAGATTTTGATGAGCTAATTGTGTCGCGGGATAGAGAAATTAGCAAAGAAAAGTCTAAATTGGATGTATTCGAGAAGGTGGCTTTAACATTACCTAATTTCTAATGATACTTGCATTTCTTGTCACAAACACACTCACAAATTTCTCACATGCCTACAGGAATAACAACACTCTAACGGAGACTAATGTTTGTTAGTAATAATGGCATTATGGAATGAAATCTTAATTTTAGTGGCATTTCATCTAATGCCATAAGTCTATAACCTCTTGAGTCTTATTCAATAGTACATATGCCTAATTCTATAGCACATAGGTTTGAATCTAACTATAATGTATGCACTCTAGTGTAAAATACTAAAATTTTAGGCTTCTTAGGAGCAAATTTATATGGGGTTACAGAGATGCGTATGTCAAGGTGAATGTGCGGAAAGACTCCTAGGGATAAAGTTTGTGTAGCATGCACGAAGACTAAGAGAAAAAAAATGTGTGTTCGTTTGGACATGTAAGACGAAGGCCACAAGATATACTGAATGGTGCGAGGAATGGAATTTGAAAAGGTATAAAGGGACCTCAAATGGCATGATTAAAAGGAATTAATAAGCAAATGAAATTACAACGAGATTGAGATCGTTGAACGTAGGGAATGAATAAAGAGGGTCTTTGTTGATGATTACAAGGGTCACATAATAGTCATTTTTGGCTAATGTAGCGGACTWAAATAGTACACTAATCCGATAGAACACCAATATAACTGCTAACATAACTTAAAAATTTCAAATAATAAGACAACTTTTGAGACATAAGTTCTTACAAGGGTCACATCAAATTTATTAGCAAGAGAAAAAAAATTGCTMCATCATTTTTACGTCGTAAGTTCTTTCTCTCTCCCTAAATATCACTTAAAGAAGAGAAAAGAAGATGAATCCATTCATCAAAACTTTCCTACCACCACCCTTTGGAATTTCCAACACTCGTCCAAACTCCCATATTTGTTCGCTGAAAAGACAAGGATACAAACTTTTGCAACCCTCACCCAATACTTCAGAAACTATTAATACTACCGCCAATGTTACATGTTACACTTTACTCCGTTACGCTTTACTTGCAACACTGGCTATAAATGAGTGTTACACAATACTTGCCAACGCTTCTCTTTATTTCCATTCTTGGTAAAATTTTTGGGTAAAAAAGACTTTTAATGCCCTTACTAAAATCATTCCCTTAATTTCATACACCTAACATGATTTCTCTCTCATGTCCACATAATTTCTCTCTCCTACTTTTCCCCACCTACTTTTTTTTCCTTCTTTCCCTCCAAATTTCACATGTTTTCTCTCTCCTACTTTGCCTAATCCAGCACACCTAACAACAATTAAGAAAAGTTGTCTAAACACCTAATACAAGTGTTGCAAATAATGTGTAACGGAGGGAGTATTAAACTAGTTTTGCATCATCATTGTCACACCAGTTTGGACCCTAAAATATTCCAAAATTCCTAACCACCATAGTATCATCRTGATATATTACTCACATCAACTAATTATACTTCAGCCTTTTTTTTCTGTCTTCCTCTATTAACTTATTAAGCCTCTTTGACCTCCAATGTAATCTAACTATGTTCTTCAGAAAATACATTTCCACTTTTCAACAAAACAAACTTAAAAATCAACTGAAACCCAGAATTGAGTGAAGCCCTAAAATTTTCTGAATGAATCCAAACAGATTCTTACTCAAGGCCCCTTACAACACACATCCAAAACCTGAGAGCATTTTTGAAGCCAAGCCTATACACCCCAAAGCACCCACGGATGGATCAAGCATTGATTTTCCATGATTTTCAACTCAATTACCCTTTTTGGCTTGCTGCCAATCTGCCATCATGGCCTTTGAATGGAGCTCTCAATTCAGAGTATATAACTATATTATTGAATACATGTTTCACAACTATATGAACCCCTCTATTCTGCCCTTCATCTATTCAAGATCTGTCTTTGATTCATTGAAAGCTTATCGAAAATCTATTGATGCCCTTTCCCATCCGTGTACAAAATAGAAGACTGGAGGTTATGATGATTTATGGGAACAAAAAATGAAATGCAACACTCATATACATCATCCTCATACTTTTAATTTATAAGTATACAAGAAAGGAAAGCCATGTTAGTGGGGCATAACTATGAGGAAAACTGGAATAGGTCATGAATTTACATGAAAACTCCATATATCAACCACAAGAACACAACTTCATAATGCAAATGAAATTTGCGATGTATTCACAAACCACCCCTATAGAGAAAACTTACGATTCACCACATGATAGATTTTGTCTTGTCAAGTTCACTTTGTAACAATTTGCCATTAACTTATGGTTAAAGTCCTTTTTTATAAAAACAAGATCCATAAATTGTATCTAATTAAACAAGAATTACACCACAATTGATCCTAAAATAATCAAAATCCTAACAATCATGCTCAAAATCCTAATAATGATACTCCTAATTCACTCACATCAGCTAAGTATACATCACCATTCTCTGTCTTCTCCCTCTCCTTAGCCTCTTTGACCTCCATTACTATATTAATATATTCTTACTTCAGCAATTTCAGCATAACATTAGACAAATTCATTCCCGTTTTAAATTCCTTCTTCTTGCTACCCTGATCTAAGGCTCCTTTTCTAATTCATGGTAACCATATGCTTGCCTATCGCAATGGAAATCCACTAAAACCCACCAACTAGTAACCCTACAAWTTTCACATAATCAAATCAGATCCTTACTCCAGGCCCCTTACAACAGTCGCATCCAATCTCTGAGAAGACTTTTGAAGCCAATCRTCTAATCTTATGCCTGCCCATAATTTCATCGATGGATCAARCCCTGAATCCCTGATTACCCAACCCTTTTCAGCTCAACTACCTTGAATGGAGCCCTCCCAATTCATAGAATATGACTACATTGTTGAATACATATTTCACAATTACATGAACCTCTTTATTCTTCCCTTTGTCTATTAAAGATCAGATTTTTCAAAGCTAATAGATAATCTATTGAAATCCTTTTGCATCCTTCCACAAAATGGAAGTCTAGTGATTATGATGGCCTAAAGGCTAAAGCGACGAAAGACAAATGCAATGTTTACATACATTATCCTCCTCAGTCCTCATACTGAGAGGGTTAGACCATCAAGGTTCAACATAAGGAACACAASTACATCAAAATTTCATATCATCTACATACAAGTACACAACTTTTTAGAGGACTACAGGATAATTTTATCAGCAATACAGGCTACATTTCACGAGAGCTTCAAATAATTTCACAGATACTAAGGTTCCTTATACACAGCCCAAACAAAAACTATTAAGCATGCTGAGACACAATTATGTGCAAATGCGTCTGAAAAAGGAGCAGCATGCTAATTTAATTAGAGTTTATCAGTAGTAAGTGAATATGATGCCAAATATAACCAAAAAACAACAGAACTTACCCAAATAGGGAATCCCACAACGACGGCACCAGCAGCACTAGCTACAACAGCCAAGGTAAGAAATGCCATAGAACTGACAGCATCAGCAATCATACCCAAGGCAAATGCACCCACAGCAGCAGCCCCACCAAGCATGGTCACCGTAACGAGGAGATAACTAAACGGTGGAGGGATCTGAATGTACCGATCAAATGAGTGAAAAATCACCCTAACTTCAAGACAGATCACAACTACAACCAAAGCAATCGCACCATTCACGGTACGAATACTCTGGAGCTGAGCAGGATCCTTAGTAATCCACCACAAAGAATTCCTAGTCGACGAATACACCAAAAAGAGGAATGGCACAAAGAAGAGCAAGAAGAGATCAGCAACGGAGGAAGCTGACGAGAAGAYAACAGAGTAATGCGAAGCAATGTGAAACATCAAGGGAAAGAACACCAAATGAAGCACATGAACACAGCTCTCAAGCTGCCCCAAGATGAGCATATCATCSGGCGCCTCGCCGCCATGGTAGCGAGGCGAATTGGCCTCAAGCTTGGTCTTAAACGACGAAACCCGAGGAAGCGAAAACAACCAGTAAAACACACAGCAAAAACACATCAGATAGTAAGACGCATTGGGCATCCCAAGAGCGGAGACAGCAGCCCAGGTGAAAACAACCGAAGCCGAAATGGGAACGCAAGCGAACAAGAGACGTTCAAGAGCAAGAACGATGGTGGGGTTCTCGAGCTGGACCCACTTAAACTGGAGGGAGGACCAGACCCCAATGAGGAAGGTKGTTTGGGCGGAGAAGAGGCAGGCGAGGGCAGCGAGGAAGGCGGAATTGAAGGCGGAGGAGAGAGAAGGACCGGCGGAGAAGAAGAAGGCGATCTGGGAGAGGAGGAGAGAGAGCCAGACGGCGAAGAARGCACCGGGTTTGAAGTTAAGGGAGTCGAGRATGTAGGCGGACATGAGGCCGAGGGTGAGGGTGGCGACAACGGGGGTGCCKCCGAGGTCGAGGAGGAAGGCGGCGCATGGTGCGAGTGCGACGGCGATGCGGGCGTTGTGGGCGAAGGATGTGGGGTTGTAACGGGGGTTCTTGAGGCGGGATGATGATGACGATGATGATGATCTAGGGTTTGAGGGGCCGTTGAAGGTGGTGGTGGAAGAGGGGGTGATGTGGTGGCGGAAGGCGGCGGAATGGAGCTCCGGTGATAACATCGGAAATTACGGAGGAGAGAGAAAGTGGTGGTGGTGGGGGGTTGACTCAGTGAGTGGTCGACTAGATTCAGTGAGAATGGAGATCAAGTGCGAAACCACGAACAAAGGGGTTAATTAATCGTACATCATTGTGAATTTGTGATGCACCCAATTCCTAACTTTGTTYGGTTTTCTGATTTGTTTGTTTGATGTTACTGTACATTAATTCCATTATTGTAATGTGATTGTTGTTGATTTATTAACAACTAAATAATACCCGAGCAAATGTTTGACTTTTAAATAAAATACGAAATACTATAAATAAAATCAAAATTTTATTTTTTTTAAAGGTGATTTTCATAGTAATGTTTAAATGGAATTATATATGTCTATCAATTAGTAAATGTTTAAAGTTTTATCCAAAGTACAATTATTAACTTTAATTAAATGTTTTCTTATAATTTTATATGCAATAAATAATAATAATATTTAAATTTTAGAGAGAGTGAGTGAGCCGAGGGTGATCTTCTTCCACGGGCTTTTCCACGACCTCATTYCACGCGGCTCCCACGGCGGTTCGGCGCGGCCTCTTTTCAGGCGGTGGTTCGGCGGGTTAGGGCGGCAGTAGGGGCTGTGTTCTGGTGTGTTTGCGGGGCGGCAGCTGCGCAATTATGGGTGGCGTTTCAGGCGATTTTGGGTTGCGRTTTTCCTACGTTTTYAGGCGGATTG
This sequence comes from Bassia scoparia, assembly GCA_008642245.1. Classification (NCBI taxonomy): domain Eukaryota; kingdom Viridiplantae; phylum Streptophyta; class Magnoliopsida; order Caryophyllales; family Amaranthaceae; genus Bassia; species Bassia scoparia. The sequence continues at coordinate 25,129 of SNQN01005846.1, forward strand.
CAGGTGGTTGGTGCTGGCTGTTTATTTGGGATCATTGTTGTTCCTCCACTCTTCAGGTATTCAACGACAATTGCATTTGGGCATTTGATTTTGGACCTTGTGCGGCCATTTCAGGTCGTCGTTTTAGTTGCTTTCTAGCGGCAATTGTTAGGCTTCAAGGCTCAATTCAGGGCGACATTCAAGAGTCAGCAATTCAGGGGCGGCTTCCGGCGATTCTGGGTTGAGTCAGGCTGCGTTTATGCCATTTCGAGTGGCCAATTCGGACAGCTTGTGTGCGGCGTTCTATTCTGAAACTCAGTACTATAACGGGGCAGTTTGGTGAAGTTCTGGTGTGTGTTGGGGATGTTCTTGGTTGTTTTTTGATATGTGTTGAAGTTCTGGTGCTTGGTGTGGCTGCTACAGGTGTCGTTCGGGGGATTTGGTTGTTGTTTCGGGGTGTTTTCAGTGATGTTTTGGGAGGCTATTTTGTGGTTTCTCCTTGCTGTTTCTGGGCAGCTTGTTGAGTTGTTGTTGGGGCTGTTTTTCAGTGTCTTGGGGCTATTCTGTGAGTTTAAGGTGGCATTTTGGCGTGCTTCGACATGCAAACTTCCATGGAAAAGTTTCATTACCCTTTTGTGGGTCTTAGTGGGTGTAAGGATGGTGGTGGGAATGGGTTGATGAGGAGTTCTTTGATCATCCACTTGCGGGATCGTCATTGTTGTGCAACGACACAGAATGAGACAAAACATTCCCTTACTACCAACTTGGATGTCTCTAATGCGGCTGAGGTGACTTTTTCGTCGTATGGGGATTTGGCTTTGTGGATCTTATTACAGGACACATATTCATGTTACCCGGTGTCGACATGGCACTGGTTCTAATCCTGTTTATAAAGATCCACCTGATTCTGGGGATGGTATTATTCGTTTTGTTTTATATGGTATTCAAAAATCGCAACCTCCTTCTTATGAGGTGTCTTCGACTAGTGCGCCTCGTGAACATCAATTTGCTTTTGATGTTACTCTTCTTGACCGTTTATTTTCTAAGCAGTTATSTTCTGTGAAATTCATCCCTCCCAAATGTCGGCTGGGTTTTTCGCGACTCCTGAAAGGGGCGCTTGATAAGGTGATTTGTAGGTCGGATGACGTCTCTTGTTGGGTTCAATTATTGCTCGTGTTACCCCTTTGTGTCCTTAAAACTTTTACTCCGCGGAGTAATTCTGAGTGTTCCTCATCTATTAGGCGGCAAAGACAAGAAGAGAGTATCATCTCTGCTATTCGTTCTTGGGGTGAGCCTGGTGGTTCTATGCAAATCGCCAAAGACACGTTGGATTGCATGCGTGYCCCCCCCCCCCCCCCCCTTTGTTGGATGCTAATAGAGATAATGATTTGTCAGACCGTAATATTAGGCAATGCAAGAGAAAGAATTCTGACGGGCACTACACTGCTGCAGTTCGAGTGCTTTCGTCCTCGGGTCTTGCCCCTTACGATGATGCTACTCTTGCATATTTGCAAGCGAAACACCCTTCATTTCCGGCACCTACCTTGCCGAATACCCCCGTTGATCATCACCTTGTTGCTACTTCCGCTGTTGTGTARGAGTAGATTAGGGGCTTTTTACGTGGTACTTCATGCGGTAGAGACGATTTGCRCGTTCAACACCTCTTGGATTGCTTGGGGGTGCTGTTGTAGTTGTTTCGAATGAGTTGGTGGATGCTATTACTCAGGTAGTCAATTTGTTTCTTGGTGGAAAGTGTCCTGCTGAACTTGGAGGATATATTGCTAGTGCCCCTCTTACGTCGCTTCTTAAGCTTGGCGGTGGTATTCGGCCCCTATTGCTGTGGGCACCATTTGGAGGCGCCTTATTTCTAAGGTCGGAGTAGCTTTGATTGGTTCGCGTATAGGAAACTACTAAGGAGGTCTCCAATTTAGAGTTGGGGTTCCGGCAAGTGGTTAGGCTATTCTCCATGCTATCAATCGTCTCGTTGAGGCTCGTGGGGCCGATGTTAGCCTCTCCATGTTATTGGTGGATTTTCAGAATGCGTTCAATTTAATTGATCAATCGGCTTTGTTAGGTGAGGTTCGAGAACATTGTCCCGCTCTTTTGCGTTGGGTTGAATTCTGCTACTCTTCTCCAGCGAGGTTGTATTATGGGGAGCATACCTTATGGTCTTGCCGAGGTGTGCAGCAGGGGGATCCTCTCGACCCTTTGCCTTTTGCTTTGGTTTTACATCCGTTGGTGTGTCGAATCAGAGACTCTTTTGATCTTTCTCTTCAGGCTTGGTACTTGGACGATGGCATTATCATTAGTGATAATTTGGTGGTTGGTAAGGTCCCGGAGATGATTTTAGAGGAAGGCCCTCGGTTAGGTCTCCCCGTGAATGTTCAGAAGACGGAGGTCTTCTGGCCATCGGGGGACCCACGATCCGAGGTCGTGTTGTGGCTGTCTTTCCTCCAGATATTGCTCAGCCTTCGCAAGGTGTTAAGTTGCTTGGTGGCCCCGTCAGTGCGGATTCTTCTTTCTGTCAGGAGTTGGTCTCAGAGCGGGCTTAGAAGACTATTGTGTTGATCGATGTTGTTGCTAGGCTTAATGATCCCTAGTGTGAGTTATTGCTTCTTCGTGCGTGTACTAGAGTTTCCAAACTCTACTTTGCTATGCGCACTTATTCGCCTTTTCTTTTTGAAACGGCTCAGTTATCCTTTGATGCGGCTCTTTGAGGTTCTTTGGAGCGCATTATGACTGCTTCGGGACCTGGTTCGGGGATTGGCAATGGCGACTTGCCACCTTACCTTTTGCTAATGGAGGATTGGGTGTTTATTCTGCTGGCGATGTTCGGCATTATGCTTTCCTGACATCCCCTTTGCAGTCTTGTGGTTTACAAGCTTCGCTTCTTCGGCTGTCTGGTGTTGATGGCCTGGGACCGGCCTTTGATGATGCCCTAGGTTTCTTCAACAAAACTGTGGAGAACTGGAGATCGACCTTATGAGTCGCCCTAGAGAGATCGCTGCGCCCACACTCATGAAGAAATTAGCAGACATATATTTCACGAAGGTTATTATTGGTGCGGAATCCACCTTCTCCTTATCTTCACGTCAAGTTGCCTTATGGAAATCACAACAGGGAGATCACTCTTCAGCTTGGTTGCGAGCGATCCCGATCTCGGGTCTAGGCCAGACCGTGAACGGTAAGACTTATCGTTCAGTTCTTTGCTATCGATTGAGTGTTCTGTTGTTCTCTGCTTTGACGCCGTGTTCTGCTTGCTCTCGGGTCTTCGTAGGCAAGATTTATGGGGATCATGATGTGTCCTGTGCTGGGATCGTGGATATTAAACATCGACACAATGTTGTCCGCGACACACTTCTTGACATTTGTTATCGCTCTGGGATTTTCGCTCGTAAGGAGGTAAATGTTGGGCTAACTAGTGAGGGCGACGGGGCTCTTCGACTTTGGATATCTTACTCTATTCTTGGGATAGCGACCTAGTTGTGTGCATCGACTTGACGGGATCTTCCCCTCTGACGCAATCTGGGTTGTCAGACTTTGTTCCTGGTGGGGGTGGTTGCAGCGATGGCATAACAGAAGCGGGACAAGTATGCGGCGAGGTGTCGAGACATTGGCTACGACTTTCTTCCTTTTTCCTTCTCTTCTTTGGGGGAATTAGATAAGGGAGTTGTTGCRCTTTTGAAGCGGATCCAGACTTACTCCAGGGCTYAGGACATCGGCACACGTGCAGCTGCTCACATCTTTGGCAAGATAGGATTTGCCATAGCTAGAGGAGTGGGGGGCCCAGATTGTATCTCGGCTCCCCTCCGACTTCTTGTAATTTGTTTGATGTTTGTTGCTTGTAAAGCTTAACACGTTTTGGTGGTTTAAAAAAATAAAATAATAATAATAATAATAATTTTGAAATTCTAGAGAGAGAGAGAGAGTGAGGCGAGTGACTTTTCCACGGCGGCTGCTTCCCTTCCACGGCCTCATTTCAGGCGGCCCAGCAGCGGCCCAGCAGCGGTTTCCACGGCGTCATTTCAAGCGGGCCAGCGGCAGTTCACTCGGCGTCTATTCGGGTGAGCCTAGCAGCGAAATTCGGCGGCGTTGCGTTCTGGTGTGTTTAGAGGCTGCGTATTTATGGGTGGATTACGGGGTCTCTCAGGCGGTGTTGGTTAGCGGTGCAAAGCTTCTACCACGGCCTCAGTTAAGGCGGCCCAGCGGCGGTTTCCATGGCCTCAATTCAGACGAAACAGGGGCGGTTCTGAGTGGTTGCATTTTGATTTGTTTTGGGGATAGCTGCTGCGCATTTTTGGGTGGGTTTCGTGGTGTTTCTGGCGGTGTTGGTTAGCGGGTGTCTTCGGTGGTTGGACAACAGGTGCGTTCTCTGGTGATGGGTGGATTTCGTGGTGTTTCGGGGTGGTGGGTGGTGCGTTTCAGGGGCTGTTTTTCTGGTGGTTTCGGTTGCTTTTTCGGGGTCTTTTCTGGTGGGTTGTGGCAGCACAGTAGTTGTGTTTAAAGGCGGCCTTTACTCGTTGCGGTGGTTCGTGTTTCGAACCAGCTTGGGGGCTCGTTTGGGTGGTTGTCAGGTGCTGTTTGGGGTGCGATTGGGTGTGTCTTCGGTTGCCGTTGGGGTTTCGTTTAAGGTATTCTTTGTGCCTTATTCTTTTAGGCCTTTGACTTTTGAGCTTTGACTTTTGGACCTTGGCTTTTGGACTTTAATTACTTCTTTATGCCGCCACGGCTTCGCTTTCATTGTCCGTTTGTGGGTCATCATGGTTGTATTGATGGTGGGGGCCATGGACTTGTTAAAAGCTACTTGCTCACTCATCTTCGAGACCGGCATTGTTGTGAGGGTGCGCGTGATGAGACTCGCAACTTGCTCACTATTGATTTAGGTCTTTTCACGAGAGCGGAAACGACTTTCCGTCGTATGGGTGTTTGGCTATGTGGTGATTGTTACAAGACGCATACTCTTCGTTCCAGGTGTAAACATGAGGATGATCATGGTACTACTTTTGTGGACCCGCCTGATTCTGGGGATGGTGTCGTTCGGTTCGTTCTTTACGGTTTTCCTAAGCCGCTCGAACCCTCTTCTGTGGACCCTGTTCTAGTTCACGATTTATCTCATCTGCATCCTCTCTCTTTTGATGGTGCACTTCTTCATCGGTTACTTTCCAAGCGGTTGTCCACCGTGAAATCTATCCCTCCCAAGTGTCGTTTGGGGTTGCCTCTTTGTGCCCTCAAAACTTTTTCTCCTCGGAGTAGTCGTGAGTGCTCTTCGACTATTAGGCGTCATCGTCAGGAAGAGTGTATTACCTCTGCCATTCGTACTTGGAGTGTGTCGGGCGGTGCTGAGCAACTTGTGCATGACACATTGGACAGTGTGTCTCCCCCTTTGTTGGATGCGGATGAGGGTAATGTGTTGTCTGAGCGCAACATTAAGCATTGTAAGCGGAAGATTTCTGACGGTCATTGCACTGCTGCTGTTCGGGTTCTTTCGTCTTTGGGACTTGCTCCTTACAACGATGATACTCTTGCTGCTTTGGAGGCTAAGCACCCTTCTTGCCCTGTTCCTGTTCTACCGGATTCTCCCGTGGATCACCACCTCATTGCTGCTTCTTCTGTAGTTTTGGAGCAAATTAAGGGTTTTTCACGTGGTACGTCTTGCGGATGTGATGGTTTGCGTGCTCAACACCTTCTCGATTGCCTCAGTGGTGCTGCTGTTGCAATCTCAGATAAGTTGGTAGGGTCTATCACGCAGGTTGTTAATTTGTTTCTTTCCGGTGCTTGTCCCGCCGCGTTAGGTGCCTATATTGCTAGTGCTCCACTAACGCCTCTTGTCAAGCCCGGGGGTGGTATTAGGCCCATTATTGTGGGTACTATTTGGAGACGCTTTGTTTCTAAGGTTGGAGCTGCTTTCGTTGGTCCGCGTATGAGTCGTTATTTCAGTGGTCTTCAATATGGTGTTGGTGTTCCAGCGGGTGGCGAGGCTATCCTTCATGCTCTTAACCAGTTGGTTGAGGCTCGTGGGACTGAGGTTGGCCTATCTATGTTGTTGGTCGATTTTCGAAATGCCTTCAATTTGGTCGATCGTTCTGCTTTAATTCGTGAGGTTCGTGCTCATTGTCCTGCTCTTTCTCGCTGGGTTGAGTTTTGTTATTCTTCACCAGCTGCACTTTATTATGGCGAGCATACTTTGTTGTCTTGTCAAGGGGTGCAGCAGGGTGATCCTCTTGGTCCTCTTCTTTTCGCATTGGTTCTACATCCGTTGGTGTGTCGTATCAGGGACTCCTTTCGCCTGAGCTTGTAGGCTTGGTATTTGGATGATGGAACTATCATTGGTGATACCTTGGTGGTTGGCCAAGTTTTGCAGATGATTTCGGCGGAGGGACCTAGTCTTGGCCTTCATGTTAACGTCGCGAAAACGGAGCTCTTTTGGCCTACCGAGGACCCACGGAGTCGTCTTGAAGGGGTCTTTCCTCCCGATATCGCTCGGCCTTCCCTTGGTGTTCGGTTGTTAGGTGGGCCTGTTAGTGCGGATTCTTCCTTTTGTGGGGACCTTGTTTCACAGAGAGTGTCAAAGACTATTGAGCTCATGGATGATGTGGCTCAACTTGATGATCCTCAATGTGAGTTGTTACTTCTTCGTGCGTGTACTGGGGTTTCGAAACTCTACTTTGCTATGCGTACTTGCCCACCTAATCTTTTCGAGGCGGCTCAACTCTCCTTTGATGTGGCTTTGCGAGCTTCCTTGGAACGCATTGTCACAGCTTCCGGTCCTGGTTTTGGTGATTGGCAATGGCGGCTTGCCACCTTACCCTTTGCTTACGGTGGTTTGGGTGTTTATTCAGCGGGTGATGTTCGGCACTATGCTTTTCTTGCATCGCGGTTGCAGTCTTCCTGTTTACAGGGTAAACTACTTCAACATTCTGGCGTTGTTGGTCTTGGGTCGGCCTTTGATGGTGCATTGGGTCTTTTTAATAGGACCGTGGAGACTGACCTTATGCGTAACCCTAGTGAGATTTGTATTTCACGAAGGTTTCTGCATCTGCTCATTCCACCTACTCCTTGTCTACCCGTCAGGTTGCCTTGTGGAAATCACAACAGGGAGATCATGCTTCTGCTTGGCTCCGGGTGGTTCCGATATCTGGTTTGGGCCAGACTATGAACGGTAAGACTTATCGTTCTGTTCTTTCTTATCGGTTGGGTGTTCCTTTATTCTCCGTTTCGGCTCCTTGTTCTGCTTGCTCGCGGGTTTTTGATGGAGATATTTTTGGGGATCACGCTGTTTCCTGCTCGGGGTTGATGGGTATCAAGCACCGTCACAATGTTGTCCGCGATACTCTTCTTGACATCTGTTATCGATCTGGGATTACTGCTCGTAAGGAGGTAAATGTTGGGTTGACTGATGGGATCGACGAGGGCTCTTCGACCGGCGGATGTTTTGCTCTATTCTTGGGATGACGGCTTGGATGTGTGTGTTGATCTGACGGGTTCTTCTCCTTTGACGCAATCTGGGTTGTCTGACTTCGTTCCTGGTCGTATGGTGGCGGTAGCAGCTCAGCGGAAGCGGGAGAAGTATTTGGCGCGTTGTAGGACAATTGGATATGGTTTCCTTCCTTTTTCCTTCTCTTCTTTGGGGGAATTAGATAAGGGAGCTGTTGCGCTTCTGAAGCGGATCCAAACGTTCTCCAGGGCCCAGGACATTGGGGCACGTGCAGCTGCTCACATCTTCAGTCGGATTGGCTTCTCTATTGCTAGAGGAGTGGGGGCCCAGATTGTATCTCGGCTCCCCTCCAACTTCTTGTAGATCACTTGTCTTTTTTTGTTGCTTGTAACGCTTACCACGTTTTGGTGTTTTATAATAATAATAATAATAATAATAATAATAATAATAATAATAATAATAATAATAATAATAATAATAATAATAATAATAATAATAATAATAATAATAATAATAATAATAATAATAATAATAATAATAATAATAATAATAATAATAATAATAATAATAATAATAATAATAATAATGATGATGATGATGATGGTACTATTATAGGTGACACTTTGGTTGTTGGGAGGGTTTTGGAGTTGATTTTAACAGAGGGTCCTCGTCTCGGCCTCCATGTTAATGTCGAGAAAATTGAGCTCTTCTGGCCTTTTGAAGACCCACGTAGTCGTCTTGAGGGTGTCTTTCCTCTAACTATTGCACGACCTTCACTTGGGGTTCGACTTTTGGGAGGGCCTGTTAGTGCAGATTCATCTTTTAGTGGTGAGCTTGATTCTCATAGAGTGTCGAAGACCATTGATCTCATGGACGCTGTTGCTGAGCTTAACGATCCTCAAAGTGAGTTGTTACTTCTCCGAGCGTGTACAGGCGTTTCAAAACTTTACTTTGCATTGCGTACTTACCCACCTCATCTCTTTCAGGCGGCTCAGGTCACTTTTGATGTCGCCCTTCGTGGTTCTTTGGAACGTATTGTCACCGCTTCAGGCCCTGGTTTTGGTGATTGGCAGTGGCGGCTTTCCACCTTGCCTTTTGGTTATGGTGGTTTGGGAGTTTATTCTGCGGGGGATGTTCGACACTATGCCTTCCTTGCATCACGTGTGCAGTCCGATAGCTTGCAGAGATCGCTTCTTCGTCATTCTGGTGTTCAGGGTCTTGGTTCGAACTTTGATGGTGCCTTGGATGTTTTTAATAGGACCGTGGGAACTGCCCTTCCGAGTAATCCTAGTGAAATCGCTACCCCCAAGCTCATGAAAAAATTGGCAGATTTGTATTTCACGAAGGTTATTGCCTCAGCAGATTCCACGTTCTCCTTATCTCTTGTCAGCTTGCCTTTTGGAAATCCCAACAGGGGGAGCACACCTCTGCGTGGCTTCGGGCGGTCCCGATCTCAGGTTTAGGACAGGTTATGAACTGTAAGACTTATCGTTCGGTCCTTTGTTATAAATTAGGTGTTCCTTTATTCTCGGTTTCGACGTCGTGTTCTGCTTGTTCACGGGTTTTCGATGGGGATATCTTTGGGGATCATGCTGTGTCCTGCGTAGGGTTGGTAGGTATCAAACATCGTCATAATGTTGTTCGTGATACCCTTCTCGATGTCTGTTATCGCTCTGGGATTTCGGCTCGTAAGGAGGTTAATGTTGGGTTGACTGATGTACACGATAGGGCTCTTCGACTAGCTGATGTGTTATTGTATGCTTGGGATAACGGCCTTGATGTGTGCGTTGACCTGACGGGGTCTTCTCCTTTGACTCAATCTAGACTGGTTGACTTCGTGCTTGGTCGGGTTGTTGCGGCAGCAGCACAGCGGAAGCGGGATAAGTATTCGGCGAGGTGTAGGGACTTTGGCTACGATTTCCTTCCTTTTTCCTTCTCTTCTTTGGGGGAATTAGATAAAGGGGCTGTTGCGCTTCTGAAGCGGATCCAGGCGTACTCTAGGGCTAAGGACATTGGAGCGCGTGCAGTCGTTCACCTTTTCAGAAGGATTGGTTTTGCAATAGCTAGAGGAGTGGGGGCCCAGATTGTATCTCGGCTCCCCTCTAATTTCTTGTAGATCTTTGATCGCCTTTGTTGCTTGTATACTTCTCGTTTTTATAATAATAATAATAATAATAATAATAATAATAATAATAATAATAATAATAATAATAATAATAATAATAATAATAATAATAATAATAATAATAATAATAATAATAATAATAATAATAATAATAATAATAATGAGAGAGTGCGGCGAGTGTCTTCTTCCACTGCAATTCAGGCGTAATTCAGGCGGCCCAGCAGCCCAGCGGCCAAGCGGCGGTTTCCACGGGCTCAATTCAGGCGGCCCTTTGGCGGTTCGTGCGGCCTCAATTACGGTGTGCCCAGCGGAGATTCAACGGTTTGGGGTTGGCAGCAGCTGCGTCTGTGTGGGTGGGTTTCGTGCAGTCTCAGGCGGTGTTGGTTAGCGGCTTCAAGGCGACTACCACGGCCTCATTTCAGGCGGCCCATCGGCGGTGTCCTAGGCCTCAATTCAGGAGGCCCATCCTACGCTGCTTCGCTGGTTTGGGCGGGTTTCGTGGTGGTTCTGGTCTGCTGCGTTTTATTGCTGGTTTGGGTGGGTTTCGTGGTGTTTCTGGTGGTGTTGGTTAGCGGGTGCCTTCGGTGGTCGGACAGCAGGTGCGTCCTCTGGTGGTGGTTGGATTTCGTGGTGTATCGGGGTGGTGGGTGGTGCGTTTCAGGGGGTGTTTTTTCTGGTGGTTTCGGCAGCTTTTTCGGGGTCTTTTCTGGTGGGTTGCGGCAGCACAGTAGGTGTGTTTAAAGGCGGCCTTTCCTCGTTGTGGTGGTCCGTGGTTCGAACCAGCTTGGGGGCTCGTTTGTGTGGTTGTCAGGTGATGTTTGGAGTGCGATTGGGTGTGCCTTCGGTTGCCGTTGGGGTTTCGTTGGAGGTATTCTTTGTGCCTTACTCTTTTAGGCCTTTGACTTTTGAGCTTTGACTTTTGGACCTTGGCTTTTGGACTATTGAACTTTAATTACTTATTTATGCCGCCTCGGCTTCGCTTTCATTGTCCGTTTGTGGGTCATCATGGTTGTCATGATGGTGGGGGCCATGGACTTGTTAAAAGCTACTTGCTCACTCATCTTCGAGACCGGCATTGTTGTGAGGGTGCGCGTGACGAGACTCGCAACTTGCTCACTACTGATTTAGGTATTTTCACGAGAGCGGAAACAACTTTCCGTCGTATGGGTGTTTGGCTATGTGGTGATTGTTACAAGACGCATACTCTTCGTTCTAGGTGTAAACATGAAGATGTTGAGGGTACTACTTTTGTGGACCCGCCTGATTCTGGGGATGGTGTCGTTCGGTTCGTTCTTTACGGTTTCCCTAAGCCGCTCGAACCCTCTTCTGTGGACCCTGTTCTAGTTCACGATTTATCTCCTCTGCATCCTCTCTCCTTTGATGGTACACTTCTTCATCGGTTACTTTCCAAGCGGTTATCCACCGTGAAATCTATCCCTCCCAAGTGTCGTTTGGGGTTTTCACGGATTCTAAAAGAAGCACTTGATAAGGTGGTTAGCAATTCGACTGACTTATCTTCTTGGGTTCGCTTGCTTGTGTTGCCTCTCTGTGTCCTCAAAACCTTTTCTCCTCGGAGTAGTCGTGAGTGCTCTTCGGCTGTTAGGCGTCATCGACAGGAAGAGTGTATTACCTCTGCCATTCGTACTTGGAGTGTGTCAGGCGGTGCTGAGCAACTTGTGCGTGACACGTTGGACAGTGTGTCTCCCCCTTTGTTGGATGCGGATGGGGGTAATGTTTTGTCTGAGCGGAACATTAAGCATTGTAAGCGGAAGATTTCTGACGGTCATTACACTGCTGCTGTTCGGGTTCTTTCTTCTTCGGGGCTTGCTCCTTACAACGATGATACTCTTGCTGCTTTGGAGGCTAAGCACCCTTCTTGCCCTGTTCCTGTTCTGCCGGGTTCTCCCGTGGATCACCACCTCATTGCTGCTTCTTCTGTTGTTTTGGAGCAAATTAAGGGTTTTCCACGCGGTACGTCTTGCGGACGTGATGGTTTGCGTGCTCAACACCTTCTCGATTGCCTTAGTGGTGCTGCTGTTGCAATCTCAGATGAGTTAGTAGGGTCTATCACGAAGGTTGTTAATTTGTTTCTCTCTGGTGCTTGTCCCGCCGCGTTAGGTGCCTATATTGCTAGTGCTCCACTAACGCCTCTTGTCAAGCCCGGGGGTGGTATTAGGCCCATCGCTGTGGGTACTGTTTGGAGACGCCTTGTTTCTAAGGTTGGAGCTGCTTTGGTTGGTCCGCGTTTGGGTCGTTATTTCAGTGGTCTTCAATATGGTGTGGGTGTTCCGGCGGGTGGCGAGGCTATCCTTCATGCTGTTAACAGGTTGGTTGAGGCTCGTGGGACTGAGGTTGGCCTTTCTATGTTGTTGGTCGATTTTCAAAATGCCTTCAATTTGGTCAATCGTTCTGCTTTAATTCGTGAGGTTCGTGCTCATTGTCCTGCTCTTTCTCGCTGGGTTGAGTTTTGTTATTCTTCACCAGCTGCGCTTTATTATGGCGAGCATACTTTGTTGTCTTGTCAAGGGGTGCAGCAGGGTGATCCTCTTGGTCCTCTTCTTTTCGCCTTGGTTCTACATCCGTTGGTGTGCCGTATCAGGGACTCCTTTCGCCTGAGCTTGCAGGCTTGGTATTTAGATGATGGAACTATCATTGGTGATACCTTGGTGGTTGGCCAAGTTTTGCAGATGATTTCGACGGAGGGACCTAGTCTTGGCCTTCATGTTAACGTCGCAAAAACAGAGCTCTTTTGGCCTACCGAGGACCCACGGAGTCGTCTTGCAGGGGTCTTTCCTCCCGATATCGCTCGGCCTTCCCTTGGTGTTCGGTTGTTAGGTGGGCCTGTTAGTGCGGATTCTTCCTTTTGTGGGGACCTTGTTTCACAGAGAGTGTCAAAGACTATTGAGCTCATGGATGCTGTGGCTCAACTTGATGATCCTCAATGTGAGTTGTTACTTCTTCGTGCGTGTACTGGGGTTTCGAAACTCTACTTTGCTATGCGTACTTGCCCACCTAATCTTTTCGAGGCGGCTCAACTCTCCTTTGATGTGGCTTTGCGAGCTTCCTTGGAACGCATTGTCACAGCTTCCGGTCCTGGTTTTGGTGATTGGCAATGGCGGCTTGCCACCTTACCCTTTGCTTACGGTGGTTTGGGTGTTTATTCAGCGGGTGATGTTCGGCACTATGCTTTTCTTGCATCGCGGTTGCAGTCTTCCAATTTACAGGGTATACTACTTCAGCATTCCGGCGTTGTTGGTCTTGGGTCGGCCTTTGATGGTGCATTGGGTCTTTTTAATAGGACCGTGGAGACTGACCTTATGCGTAACCCTAGTGAGATCGCTGCCCCAAAGCTCATGAAGAAACTGGCAGATTTGTATTTCACGAAGGTTACTGCATCTGCTCATTCCACTTACTCCTTGTCTACCCGTCAGGTTGCCTTGTGGAAATCTCAACAGGGGGATCATGCTTCTGCTTGGCTACGGGTGGTTCCGATATCTGGTTTGGGCCAGACTATGAACGGTAAGACTTATCGTTCTGTTCTTTCTTATCGGTTGGGTGTTCCTTTATTCTCCGTTTCGGCTCCTTGTTCTGCTTGCTCGCGGGTTTTTGATGGAGATATTTTTGGGGATCACGCTGTTTCCTGCTCGGGGTTGCTGGGTATCAAGCACCGTCACAATGTTGTCCGCGATACTCTTCTTGACATTTGTTATCGATCTGGGATTACTGCTCGTAAGGAGGTAAATGTTGGGTTGACTGATGGGATCGACGGGGCTCTTCGACCGGCGGATGTTTTGCTCTATTCTTGGGATGACGGCTTGGATGTGTGTGTTGATCTGACGGGTTCTTCTCCTTTGACGCAATCTGGGTTGTCTGACTTCGTTCCTGGTCGTATGGTGGCGGTAGCAGCTCAGCGGAAGCGGGAGAAGTATTTGGCGCGTTGTAGGACAATTGGATATGGTTTCCTTCCTTTTTCCTTCTCTTCTTTGGGGGAATTAGATAAGGGAGCTGTTGCGCTTCTGAAGCGGATTCAGACGTTCTCCAGGGCCCAGGACATTGGGGCACGTGCAGCTGCTCACATCTTCAGTCGGATAGGCTTCTCTATTGCTAGAGGGGTGGGGGCCCAGATTGTATCTCGGCTCCCCTCCAACTTCTTGTAGATCACTTGTCCTTTTTTGTTGCTTGTAACGCTTACCACGTTTTGGTGTTTTAATAATAATAATAATAATAATAATAATAATAATAATAATAATAATAATAATAATAATAATAATAATAATAATAATAATAATAATAATAATAATAATAATAATAATAATAATAATAATAATAATAATAATAATAATAATAATAATAATAATAATAATAATAATAATAATAATAATAATTGTTGGTACAATATGTGGTACTGCTGACGTGGCAGTGGCCAACGAGCCGGTGTTGGTGAAGATGGACCTGGTCTGCAATCCTGGTACCTACAAAACACGGGTGAACTACCCTGGGGCAACCCAGGAACAGCCCCTTCGATGGAGGTGTCAGTATTTACCAGGGTATTCAATATTTAGAGAGAGAATGTAGGTAGTGTTTGTTCGCCTGAACTTACCAGCCCTTGGGGTCTCAAGCCTGCTTTTTATACCTGGAATTTGCATGGTCAAGGCTTCTTTAGATGTGACAAGTGGCGTATACAAATACCAGGGTAGGTGTCCTACATGCACCCAACTTTTGACTAGTGGGTTGGTAGCTTTGACTCCTTTTAGCCCATGGCATTTTCCCTTTAATAAGGCCCGTTGGACCAACTAGCACGAATTGGGCCTATTGGATTTAGTTAGCATGGGCCCTGGTGGCTATTGGGCCTGGTGGCTCAATGGGTACCAACAACTAGCCCCCATCCAGGCCTGGTTAAGTCAGAAAGATTTTACCAGGTCCTGGATTTAATAAATTATTGAACCACGTCAGCTCGTATTTTACCAGGGGTGGTGCCCCTGGTTTAATTTATGAACCCTTTTGAGGCCATGTAACTTTTCCAATTTACCAGGCCAGCTTTGACTAAAGGAGCAGTTTTAATTCGTGGTAGTTCGTTTCAGAACTTTTCGGCCACGTTATGATTACGCACCAATAAATGGGCGGTTTAATGTGAAGGTGTGCTGATGTGACGGTTACTTCCCCTATATTTATGGGGAGTCACCTCCATCAGTTCACTTTTAAATTCACTTCTTCCAAGCTTTCAACCATTTCAAAAAAGTGCAAAAGGCAAGCCAAAACAAAAACTCTCTCCCCCTTTGAAGCATTCCCAGAACAACAGAGTTTTCGACACTCTTTCCTGGTAATTGCAGCCCCTGTTCGTGACAAGCTTGTTGGGGGTTTACCTTCTTGTTTTCGACTAAGCAGCATTGTCTCAGTTTCCAATTAAACAGGTAATTTCTCTTCCCCTTCCTTGCTTGAATTCAACATGCATGCATTCCAGTTAATAGCTTTCCCCTGGTTCTGTCTAGAGTAGTTTTGTGATTTTGTTTTGTTTTTTTTTTCTTTTTTGCGCTCTTTGGGTTTGTGGTTGGAATAAGTTAGAATGTCAGAGGAATACAGTGATTCTCAAAATAAATCCGAGGGTTCAATTGCCCTTACTGACGAAGAACCCAGCGAAGACTCACAACCTTTGATTAGACGTTCTAGGGGTCAATCTGGTAGGAGTGTGACCTCCAGACCTAGCCTCTCAGAGCCTGCATCAGCCAGGCCTAGTAGCAGCACTCCGTCCACTATCAGGGGGACTGGAACAGTAAGTGGTTCCAGCATTCCTCGTAGGCTTCAAGATTTACAGGTTGAGTGGGCTGTTTCTAACGGCCTAAAGGAGGAGGTGGACAGGTGCATTGCTACCCTTGTCCAGGAAGATGAACAGGCTGGGACCTCGGAGGATAGGTGGTCCAGGGCTCGTGACAAAGCCCCCAAGGATGAGAGGGGGAACTTCAGGAGTACCAGATATCTGGACCCTGACAATCACCACTGGACATCCGTCAGGTGGGCTGATGTGAAGGAAAATGATGGCCCTGCTCACTTTGCCCTGGACCCTGATTTTCTGCAGAGAGCTTACGCAAAAAGATTTGACATCAGGGCTGGAGAATTGTATGGTTTTGGCTCCAGCTTTGGATACTGGTTCGAGGTCCCCAATCCTTCAGACAGGGCCTACTCACCACCGAGGTTCAGAATTCCCATTTACATTGCCCACCTTGAATTAGGAGTCAGATTTCCATTACACCCCTTCCTGGTTGAATTGCTCGAGATGTGGGGCATTAGCTTGTCCCAACTAGCTCCTAGTGCAGTGCAGAGAATTATAAGTTTCATCTGGGTCTGCACGTTTCTGGAATTGGAGATGTCAACCAGGGTGTTCAGAACTTTGTTCTGGCTAAAGGCATACAGGGGGACTCAGATCAAGACTGGCTGGTATTCTCTGGAGGTTGGGAAGGGTGGCAATGATACCTACGCGACCTCCTATCCTCTGGTTGGTGGTTTAAAGAAGTGGACACAGCAATGGCTGTGGTTGAGGGTTCCTTTGCACGAGAAGCACCCTTACCTGTACCAGGCCAGAACTGAGTTCACCAGGAACAAGGCTCTTGAGAGGAAGGCCCTTTCCCCCAGCTGCCTCACTACTGACAAGGAGAAGGCCACCTTCGAGTGGTTTCAAGCTTTTGGGGCCAGGTCAAAGGGTAGGAGCCCCACCCCAAAACACTGGTTACCCCATTTTGACCTGTTGAAGGTGGAGCTTTACCTGGCAGCTGGTGGGTTAAGCAGAAGTGTGTCCAGAAGTAAGTCCAGTTGTACTGAAGTCTTTGTAACCCTTTCACTTTTCTCATGCACATTTACATTTCTTTTTACAAACTGATTTTTGGCTTAGTAGCACTAACCATGTTTCTTGTGTTTCTTGTGCAGTGGAAGCTTTGGGAAATATTGACTGGTCAGTTCTGAATTTGAAGAGGACTCCATCTGGTAGCATTTCCATCTTATCCTCTGAGTCTGGTGTCTTGAGGGATCAAATTGTGACCCTTGACAACCTGGTGATTGACGAGGAAGTATTTGGCCAGCTGGTGAGGAGCAAACCTATTGATCCCTGGACCTCAGAGAATTTTGACCAACCACCAGTTACTATGTCAAGCAGTACTTCAGGAGCTGGTCAGGATCTATCCCAAGCTGCTGGTGCCTCCCAAGGGGCATCAGAGGAGAGAAGCACAAGGGCTGACATTTCCAGTACTCCCCAGGCTGAGAGGAGACCAAGAGCTCCAACTCCCACTGGGAGTGGAGGGAGGTCTTCATCTGGCTCAGCCTTCAGGTCTACCAGAAGCAGGCTCAGGATGCCTGA
>SNQN01005847.1:0-16501 GCA_008642245.1 Bassia scoparia
GAGCCGGTCTTTCGGGATAGATCCATAGGGCAGAGAATGATGGGATGAACCATAACAATTCATGATGTGATCAAGCATCAAGGAAGGAAGATTTATCTTTATCTTCTTCATCCTCAAGTAGATCAGTACCATCTCCTTGATGCGTACTATTCCCCTTCCTTGAGCCCTTGGAAGTAGGACTTTGTTGCATAGAGAGTGCAGAACCAGCATGAGTGGTTCCTTCAGATCAACAGACTTAAACACAACATATTTCTTAGGCATCTTCCCACCAAACAGAAAGTCATAAATCTCATCAGGTGTGACCCCTACCAACATAGGCCACCAATCACTTGAATACTTATCAAACCCATCCCTGGGTACTCCTAACATACTCGACAAAGAAGCAACAGACATACTAACATCAACACCTCCAACATTTGAACCGATTGACATATCAGGCAACTGTTTCAAATTCACATAAAAATCTCTAACCCCAGACACATTCGCAGCAGAACAATCAAATAAGGACATTCATACTTGGTACTCAATCAAATCCTTATATTAAGAAAGAGCAGGCACATCAAAATAACCAACCTCAACTCGACAGCCAGATAACACTACTCTAGCACCTAAGTCAGTAGAACCAGTGATTGGTGACTCTACAGACTTACCTTTTGTAGAACGAGGTGGTTTGGCTGCTGCTGCCTTTCTCTTGGTTCCCCTCTCAGAACCAGTTGATTGTTCCTCTTCTTCCTTCTTTACCTCCTTCTTACTGCAGAACGAAGCCTCTCTCTGACTGTGGTGTCCACCGTAGGTAACCCCTCCTTTTGACTAGTAATTTCTACCTCTTCATCCCCAGCAACGACCTTCTCGAACTCCTGATGCAAAGGTTTCATCATAATCTATTCCTTCTTATTGATTGTAACCTTGCACAACTAGCCTTGTGTAGGACGTGGGCCGTGCCCTCGCGTATAGCGGGCGCGCGGCTTGGTACTACATCGAGGTGCTTTGCGTGGGCTTGAGCCACGGAACCCGCACGTGAGTGCGTTGGGGTAGTGTTGTCGAGTAAGGGGAGTCGCCACCGTGCCTATAAAGGTTATTCACGGACGCCCGAAACGTTGGTGCCAAATTAATGGCCCCACGTTCTGATCCAGTAACCAGTTCGTGGGTTCGGGGACATGGTACGAATCAGATCTGTAACCCAATTCGCCCGCATGTAGCGGCCTCTACTCGGTCTCATTGCAATTCCATTCATCACGGTTATTGAATGCACATAACTTACATTTTTAGCACCTTAGAAGCGTACTAACCCTAAAGATTACTACGAAAGTGTGTTTCTATTATGCACAAGAGACTACCTAACCTAGAAATTGTGACCACTTTGCGTTAATCAAATTAAAACGGTGCCTAAAAACCGGTTGTCCATAATTAATCTGATTTTAAAGTGATTCACATAATTTCCGGTCTTTATTTAGCAAAATATATACAAATGATGTACAACCATGACAATGCGAAGTATATGAAATTCAAATCATATATACAAACCAATCTTACCCTGAATCTGCAAACAAAACAAATGTTAGTTCGTAATAAAAAACGAGCGAAATGAACCTTCCGCCTTGGATCGCTATACAAGGACAAGAAATCGTTAGTATTGACAAGTGATAATAATAATGAAAATGAAATAAAAAAGAACGAAAACAATGAAAAACGTTAACCACTCCTACATATTTACATGGAATAATTAAATAGTGAGTTTCTATATTTTTGTTAATTAGATTGAAACTCGTAATAGTTATTAATTAGATTGAGGAAATGAGAAATGAGTGTGTTTAGTGGCGAGTAATCTCAGAAAGTAAACCTTGTTATCGCTCGTTGAATCGAAACAGAATCGATGCTTAGAACTCAAGAACGTATGTATTTAGAGTGTGTGTGAGAGTGTATGAGAGCGTGAGAGAATGAATACGCAAGTTAGACGGGGAAAATTGAATAGACGTGTGTGTTTTCTCGAAATGAGCAAGGCACGTATTTATAGGCGCGAGGAGGAAAAATCCTGCGTATATACGCAGGAGACCTGCGTATATACGCAGCCTGGAGCGTATATACGCAGGCCCTGCGTATATACGCTCGATTATTCTCCGCGTATTTTTTTATTTCCTCCGATTTTATTTCGTGATTTGCCTTGATTCGACGCACCTAGACACCCTTGCTCTCCAAGCAAGGAGTTCTAGAGTGTTCTAGAAGGTTCCACGTATTTTCGGGGTATTTTTTGTGTATTTTGTATTTTTTATATTTTCTGCGTATAAAAACTTATAAAAATCATAGAAAAATATAGAAAAATCAGAAAAATAATCTAAAAATACTGGTGAGCTCAGAAAAATGTGAAGAGTGTGATGAAAAGTAGAAATCAAGAGAATCACCAGTATAAATTATTTTTAAAAACCTAAAAATAGAAAAGAAAACCTAAAAATAGAAAATAATTAAAATAAATAAAAGAAAATATTTTTGCCCCCTTTATTTGTCCTTTGCTCAATAGTTCCGAGTGTGACCTCACGTATTTTCAACTTTTGTGAGTTCAAAGCATCTTTTCTAAGTCGAAACAATCGCGAGACGCGGTATGTTTCATCATTGATTACTCCTTTGGGGAGACACTTTTAGGTGTCTACAGAAGCCCCACTTTGACTGAGTCCGGAGAGACGATAGTCTCGTAAGACAAAAGTCAAAGTATTCGATTCGGGACGGAGAGCAACTCAAGACGTTCTGCGACCCTGAGTTACCCTTTTCTCCGGTACCTGCAAAACAAAGGTTAGTTTTACCTGTAGCCGTGTCCCGTGCGGTCAGATTTGCTTGCTTGGGAATTTCTGGTGCGGGAGAAATTCCAAAACCCGGAAGAGTGCGCGGAACTTCTTGAGCGGGAGAAGATTCCAAAAACCCGAGAGATGCTGACGGAACTTCTGTAGCGGGAGAAATTTCCAAGACCCGAAGATGTGCTGACGGAACTTCTGTAGCGGGAGAAGATTCCAAGACCCGAAGATGTGCTGACGGAACTTCTGTAGCGGGAGAAGATTCCAAGACCCGAAGATGTGCTGACGGAACTTCTGTAGCGGGAGAAGATTCCAAGACCCGAAGATGTGCTGACGGAACTTCTGTAGCGGGAGAAGATTCCAAGACCCGAAGATGTATTTGCTTGAGATTTCTGTAGCGGGAGAAACCATAAGACCCGAAAGATGGTTGTGCTGGATTTCTGTAGCGGGAGAAATCGTAGACCCGAAAGATGCTTGTGCTGGATTTCTGTAGCGGGAGAAATCGTAGACCCGAAAGATGCTTGTGCTGGATTTCTGTAGCGGGAGAAATCGTAGACCCGAAGCGTGCATATATGGAATTTCTGGTGCGGGAGAAAATTCCAAAACCCGAAGTGTGTAAAGGAGCTGTTGTGTAAAAAAGCCCCCACTTTGACTGAGTCTGAAGAGACGAAAGTCTCGTAAGACGAAAGTCAAAGTATTTGATTCGGGACGGAGGGCAACTCAGGACGTTCTGTGACCCCGAGTCACCCTTTTCGCCGGTACCTGCAAAACAAAGGTTAGTTTTACCTGTTACCGCGCCCCATGCGGTTTTATGCCCTTGGAAGCGCCTGGATCCTCGGGCAGCTTTCTCCCTACGGCTGACCTTGGCTTTTCGGGAAAAGAAATGATGTAGATGCCTTCCCTACGGCTGACCTTGGCTTTTCGGGAAGAAGTAATGCAAGTTCCGTCGGAAGCGCCTCGTTCCTTCGGAAAGTTCCCCTACGGCTGACCTTGGCTTTTCGGGACGAAATAATGTAAGTTCCGTTGGAAGCGCCTCGTTCCTTCGGAAATTTCCCCTACGGCTGACCTTGGCTTTTCGGGGAAAGTTGCGTGTAGCAACAATCGCGTATAGCGATGAATGCCGTATAGGCTATGAGTGATGATATGAATTCCTTCGGAAGCGCCTCGTTCCTCAGGAAACCTTCCCTACGGCTGACCTCGGCTTTTCGGGAAGAATGTTGCGTGTAGCAACAATCGCGTATAGCGATGAATGCCGTATAGGCGTGTGAAGGCAACTGCATGTAAGATGGGCCCTAGCCTTGTGTGGAGGTGGTGCAATGTGCAATGTGCAATGTAATGTGTTTGTGCAGGATGCATATGCATGATGATGTATGTAAACTCAATGCGCAATGATGCTTATGAAGTGTTTGCAATGGCTATATGTGTAATGCAAGTCTATTCTTAGATCTAATGCATGAAATGACCAAGGAAATTGACTAATGGTAAGATGCTTTTGGATTGCGGGATGGAGCCGTCTCAAGCCCCCATTCGAGCAAAGGCGATGCTTGTGATTGCAAGTGAGCCCCCAACCCATGGGGTTTAGGTGTGTGGGAATGGCTTAATTTGTGGTGTTAATGGTTGGTTTAGTGGGTGAGTTCCCAGCTTGATCGAGGTTGGGGCAATGGTTGATGGAGCAAGGTAAGGCTAGTGAATTTTGTGGAGTCATGGGTCTTGGCTTAGCCTTTTGTGGCAGTAATTGGTAAGGGATGAGGTACTGGGATGTGATTTTGATTTGCCCAAATCGGTAACTTGAGCTGAATGCTGCATGAGGAGAGAACATGGAGGAAATGCTGCAATGCGATGCTTTGAGGAGGATGCCTGATGACTGCTACAGAGAGATAGCCTAAGGAAGAGTTGAGGAGAGCCCCTTAAGGTGTATGAAAGAATAGGCTAAAGGTTCAAGAAAAGACAAGGCTAAAATTTGTGACTAAGGGTAAGTAAATGGGGATTTGATGTGGTTGGCTAGATGATGTAGGTTCAAGCTTGAGTCTATGTCGGGTGCTACACTAGGAATTTGTGCTCCTGACTTTAAGGGAATCAAACCAATTGGGAGAGTGGACCTCTGCACGTTATTGAGTTATTGGGTCGGACCTCGAGGAGAGGCTTCCTACGTATCCTTTTGGAATCAGACCGTCGTAGTTCTTGATGGTGATTTGGACAATGCCTCGTGTGAGAGGGCTTTTGTGGTTGTAATGTGAGGCTGTGGTTTGGGGATTGAAAAAGGCTCGATGATCATGAAGTGAACCCACGGTGCGCAGTGTGCTTTTTAGGCTCTTGCTTTTTATTTGAATTGGGCTTTGAACTTTGATTTTGACATTGATTTGCGTTTCTGATGACTTTTGTATAACTGGCATTGAACTTTGCTTTTTTCCTTTTTGCCTATTTTATTCTTCTTTTTTTCTCTTTTGCACATGTCTTTTCCTACGCACCATTTGATTCAAAGGGTTAGGCAGATGTGGGCGATGAAAGAAAGATAGGCTGAATGATAATGTTTATGGCTCAAAGGGTTGCAAGGGATTTTGATTTGATGAAGGGAATGGAGGGAAGAGGTTATTTTGTGGAGCTATGAAAGAAGGCCTCTCTTGGCAATGTCCATTGAATTGTGAGGTCGATTATTAATTTGATTCCATTAAAGTTAGAAGCACAAACTATATGGAGGCTAAAGAGGATGAGAAAAAGGAAACTTTTATTAACATCAAAAGAATTTATTACATAGAGGCTAATTGCAGAACTTAATCCTAAACCTAATGACATAGACCCGAAATGGAAAAAGAAATGATACATAGTCTAGGGAAAGGGACTCTCCGACTCGATCCTACAGCTAAGACTCTAGCTGACTTAAGTGAATTGAAGAAGGTCATCTTCTATGTCCACTCCGATGTCGTAGACCTTTGCAAATGTGGTAAGGCCTCGATACTTGAGGTGATCTTTGTATTTTGGCTGAAGGCCAGAAATGAAGGTCTTGACCATCTCTTCTTCAGTTGGAGCGGAGACTAGGGTGGCAGCAACTCCTCTCCATCTAGTCAAATAGGTAGTGAACCCCTCGTTCTTTCCCTGGTTAAGGATTTCAAGCTCTCAGAAGGATGTTTGGGTCTGAATGTTACCCTTGTATCTTGCCATGAATGCGTGGATGATGTCTTCCCAAGTAGCTATTTCTTTCTCAGGAAGTGAAAAGAACCACTTCTGACATATCGGTTCCAAGGAAAGGGGAAAGACCATTGGAAACAAGGCAGAGTCAATCCCTTTAAGTGCCATGGTGGTCTTAAATCCCTTTATATGGAATCGAGGGTCATCAGTCGGCTTGAACTTGGGTATGTCTTCGGCTGAGAAATCCTTTGGCAGTTTGGTCGAAAGGTTGGGGTCAAGAGGAGGTTGGTCTTGGTAAAAGGTGGGGTCGATGGCTTTTTGGATCGCCTTTTCAAACAGCTTGTCCAAGGAAGAGCTCGAGGTCAACTCCTTGATCTTAGCTTCAAGCTGTTGAACTTGCTCGGCAAGCTTTTGGAGCTTTTCTTGTTGGGAGGCCATTTTGTGGTGTTAAGGCTAATGGGTAATGAAGGTTGGAGGAAGGTTAGGTTTGGATTGGGCTTAGGGCTCAAACTCTTCGGGTCGAGCAAGGGCTATGGAGACGACTTCACCCTGTTTCAAAAAGAATTAAACTCTAAGTAAACCTCCTTGGTCATTATTGAACATATGGATGCAGATGCAAATGCATGTCCTAATTCCATGGTCATCTTTCCTAGAATGAATGCATGCATGCAAGGTGCCCTTTCGTTTTTTTGAATTTTTTGCTTTTTTTTTGAAAGGGCACCAAATGACATAGGAATGTATGATATGCACATGTCCTAAGTGGTTAGGGTCATGCCTATGGGTCGAGTCTAAGTTTGGCCAAAGGTCAATTCTATGTGAGTACGGTCAAGGTCAAAGTCTTAGGTCAAAGTCTGTGCCTACCCTAGTGGTCAAGGGTCAAGACCTAAGGTCAGAGTCTATGTGGACTAAGGTCGAAAGTTTGAAGGACAGACTAAGGTAGAGGCCAACTAAAGTCCCTATGGGCTATGAAATGCATGATGTGAACTAAAAGATGACCATGGACTATATGAAAGTGTTGTGTTAAGGTCTAGAACTATACAATGGCTAGGACCCATACATGCACATATATACAAGACACGTGATGACAAGTCAACTATGGTCGGTCTAGGTTAAGTCAGAGAGTGTACCATGCCTAAGGGCAGAGCTGGGTCCAATTTCACCACTTTCACGGTAAGTGATGTATGGCCGAGTTACCCCTTATGTACACGCATCTGTAACACGTGCACACGCGGCGTGGGCGGGATAGGACTTGCCTTAGCCATGCGATCCATTAACCACATGCAACCAAGGTAGTATCCCCCCTTAAGGTGGTCTCGAGCATAGAACATGCCCATATTGAGACCAAGGAGCCTAAGGCGTGACCCTATGCGGAGGGTCACATGCAAAATGCAAAAATCCAATAATCGTGATGATGGAATTATGAGACTTTCAAGTCTGTCCACTTCACCTAACGGTGATTATCCCCAGTGAAGTCGCCAAATTGTAGGACGTGGGCCGTGCCCTCGCGTATAGCGGGCGCGAGGCTTGGTACTACATCGAGGTGCTTTGCGTGGGCTTGAGCCACGGAACCCGCACGTGAGTGCGTTGGGGTAGTGTTGTCGAGTAAGGGGAGTCGCCACCGTGCCTATAAAGGTTATTCACGGACGCCCGAAACGTTGGTGCCAAATTAATGGCCCCACGTTCTGATCCAGTAACCAGTTCGTGGGTTCGGGGACATGGTACGAATCAGATCTGTAACCCAATTCGCCCGCATGTAGCGGCCTCTACTCGGTCTCATTGCAATTCCATTCATCACGGTTATTGAATGCACATAACTTACATTTTTAGCACCTTAGAAGCGTACTAACCCTAAAGATTACTACGAAAGTGTGTTTCTATTATGCACAAGAGACTACCTAACCTAGAAATTGTGACCACTTTGCGTTAATCAAATTAAAACGGTGCCTAAAAACCGGTTGTCCATAATTAATCTGATTTTAAAGTGATTCACATAATTTCCGGTCTTTATTTAGCAAAATATATACAAATGATACAACCATGACAATGCGAAGTATATGAAATTCAAATCATATATACAAACCAATCTTACCCTGAATCTGCAAACAAAACAAATGTTAGTTCGTAATAAAAAACGAGCGAAATGAACCTTCCGCCTTGGATCGCTATACAAGGACAAGAAATCGTTAGTATTGACAAGTGATAATAATGAAAATGAAATAAAAAAGAACGAAAACAATGAAAAACGTTAACCACTCCTACATATTTACATGGAATAATTAAATAGTGAGTTTCTACATTTTTGTTAATTAGATTGAAACTCGTAATAGTTATTAATTAGATTGAGGAAATGAGAAATGAGTGTGTTTAGTGGCGAGTAATCTCAGAAGTAAACCTTGTTATCGCTCATTGAATCGAAACAGAATCGATGCTTAGAACTCAAGAACGTATGTATTTAGAGTGTGTGAGAGAGTGTATGAGAGCGTGAGAGAATGAATACGTAAGTTAGAGACGGGGAAAATTGAATAGACGTGTGTGTTTTCTCGAAATGAGCAAGACACGTATTTATAGGCGCGAGGAGGAAAAATCTTGCGTATATACGCAGGAGACCTGCATATATACGCAGGCTCTGCGTATATACGCAGCCTGGAGCGTATATACGCAGGCCCTGCGTATATACGCTCGATTATTCTCCGCGTATTTTTTGATTTCCTCCGATTTTATTTCGTGATTTGCCTTGATTCGACGCACCTAGACACCCTTGCTCTCCAAGCAAGGAGTTCTAGAGTGTTCTAGAAGGTTCCACGTATTTTCGGGGTATTTTTTGTGTATTTTGTATTTTTTTGTATTTTCTGCGTATAAAAACTTATAAAAATCATAGAAAAATATAGAAAAATCAGAAAAATAATCTAAAAATACTGGTGAGCTCAGAAAAATGTGAAGAGTGTGATGAAAAGTAGAAATCAAGAGAATCACCAGTATAAATTATTTTAAAAAACCTAAAAATAGAAAATAATTAAAATAAATAAAAGAAAATATTTTTGCCCCCTTTATTTGTCCTTTGCTCAATAGTTCCGAGTATGACCTCACGTATTTTCAACTTTTGTGAGTTCAAAGCATCTTTTCTAAGTCGAAACAATCGCGAGACGCGGTATGTTTCATCACTGATTACTCTTTTGGGGAGACACTTTTAGGTGTCTACACCTTGCTTTATTTCTAATAATGGTACCAAGGTCATCCAATTTGTTTCTGAAGACCCATTTTGTACCAATGACTGACCTCCCCTTGGGTCTAGGTACAAGATGCCAAACTTCATTCCTTTGGAACTGATCAACTCATCTTGCATTG
Organism: Bassia scoparia; assembly: GCA_008642245.1. Classification (NCBI taxonomy): domain Eukaryota; kingdom Viridiplantae; phylum Streptophyta; class Magnoliopsida; order Caryophyllales; family Amaranthaceae; genus Bassia; species Bassia scoparia. Next base: position 9,255 of record SNQN01005847.1, read on the forward strand.
CTAGAACCCAATCAGGATCAGTTAAGGCCATTTTATAGTCAGTTGGCTCTACACTAGACAGGAATGAATAGAAAGCAAAAAAGTTTTTGTAAACACTTCTTCTTGTTTGAATCCCTTTATTAATGTTACTGATAATTTGATCAAGGGGATGAGAAGAAATGTACTTAAAACTTTTTGTAGAAATGTCATTTTGTGCTTTCTGATTTGTTTGGGAACCACCAGGATCATGAGTCTCTTCCTCTTCCGAGGAACCAAAAGGATTCTCAATCGTGTTGTTTCCCCTTACTTTTCTTACCTCAAGTTCAGGAGTTGTTTCATTGTTGTTCGTTTGATTGTCTGTTCCCCCTGAACTTCTTACCTGTCTATCACTTGGGGAACCATCAGGTCCTGGTTCCCTATCTGTATCCTCTTCATCTTCTTCTCTAGGCTCTCCACCATCTTTTTCTGGTGGACAAGTGGGTGAGCCTAGGTTTGCTTGCTCTTCATTTGGAGAACCAGCAGCATGGTTCCCAGTGAATTCCAAGAGTCCAATAACCTCATCAGGTTCAACCTGTGCAATCTCAGAAGACATGTTAAACTCATCAAAAACAACATGGACACTCTCCTCAACACACAGAGTTCTCTTGTTAAAAACTCTATATGCTTTACTTTGAGAAGAATATCCGAGAAAAATTCCCTAATCACTCCTGGGGTCAAATTTATCAAGCTGGTTCTTCCCATTATTATGTACATAGCATTTGCATCCAAAGACACGAAAGTATGCAATATTGGGTTTTCTACCCTTTAGGAGTTCATAAGGAGTTTTCTTCAGTTTAGGTCTTATGAGGCCTCTATTTAGTATGTAGCAAGCAGTGTCAACAGCTTTTCCCTAGAAACTCTTAGGGAGACCACTCTCAATAAGCATTGTTCTGGCCATCTCCTTAAGAGTTCTATTCTTTCTTTCCACAACACCATTTTGTTGAGGTGTTCTAGGGGCTGAGAAGTTGTGACTAATACCATGTTCCCTGCAATAACCAATAAAGTCAGCATTTTCAAATTCAGTACCATGGTCTGATCTTACCGAGACCAGCTTATGAGAAAGCTGGTTCTCCACCTGTTTCACCAAAGTAACCCACTCATCAAATGTTTCATCTTTTGAGTGGAGCATTATCACCCAAGTGTACCTGGAATAATCATCAACAATAACACAGACATATCTATGACCTCTTCGACTTTGAACTCTCATGGGACCACACAAATCAATGTGTAAAAGTTCGAAGGGTCTGCTGGTACTCAAAACAGTTTTAGGCTTAAAAGAGATTTTGACCTGTTTCCCTTTGACACATTCTGAACAAACTCTATCTGCTTCATACTTGATGTTAGGAAGTCCTACTACCAAGTCTTGAGACTTAAGTTTATTCAGTAATGTCAAGCTTGCATGTCCAAATCTCTTATGCCAAATCCATTGGTTATTATCTGAAATAGCTCTCAAACAGACAGACTTATCTTGAGGAATTTGATCCAGGAATGTAATGTAAACATCATGTCTCCTGGTTCCCTCACATATAAGTTCACCTGTTTGTGAGTTGACTATATGACATAGGTTGGCTTGAAACTCAACTCTATTACCTTTGTCACACAATTGTGAAATGCTCAAAAGATTATGTTGCAAGCCTTCAACATAATATACATCATCAATTGCATTCGAAAGTGTCTTACCTACCTTACCTAAACCAGTGATGGTTCCCTTGCTGTTATCTCCAAAGGTGACACTTCCTCCATCAAAGGCTACTAGTGAGAGAAATTGCTCTTTATCTTCGAACATATGTCTTGAGCATCCACTTTAGCCTGTAAGAACAAATCAAACATTAGTTTTAGGAACCTAAACTCTTTTGGGTTTTTTTCCACAACATTTGCATCTGGTTGGTCTTTTCTTTTCCAGACCAACTTTACATGTTTATTGTTCTTATTCACACCATGTCTTCTAGCTGGACATTCATGAATCTTGTGTCCATTCATACCACAGTGATAACAAACATGCATGTCCTTAGACATAACATACTTACCTCTTTGGAATTCCCTGATCTATGTGGTTTCCTTGGGAGACCAGCTAGTCCTGGTTCCTCGTCTATTATAACCAAGACCAACTTTCCCTTGGTTACCTCGTTTTGATGTCAATATACCTAAAGTTTCTTATGCAGTCAGTAGTTTACTCACATGTCTATGACTCTCATGTAGTTCCTTCTCTCTTGCTTCAAGATTCTCAATTAACAACTCATTCTTTTCTTTTAAAATAACAACATCACTTTTTAAAGATTCAAGTTGCAAGTTGAGATTCAAGATCATACTATCCATAGACATGTCAGTAATCACTGGTTGCTTACCCTTTTTCAATTGATAGATCTCAGCATGTAGGTCACATATCTTTCCATCATATTCATCTATCAACTCACTGATTTCTTTGTTGGTACCTGCTGAGGGAACAGTATAATGAGCAGCTTTGAGTAAAGCATTCTCTTTGTACATATCTTCTAGGTTGGTAGCCATTATTTCAAAAGCTTTCAACAAAGAAGTCCTGCTACAAAAGGTTGGTTTTCCTTTAGCTGCTGAAAAATCAAGAAACTCACTTGAGGTTGATAAGTCTCTGAGGAGCCAGGAGGTTAGATCTTCTTCACCATCAACCGAGTAGTTTAGTTTCGAAGATCTGGCCTTTTCAAGTTCCACCTTGCACTTATCCAATTAAACCTCAAGCTCTGCCACTTGATCTTTTAACTCATGGCAAACTTCTTCAAGGTGATCACAATTGGCAATAGCAACTTCACATTCAGTACGTTTTTCTTTAAGTTCTCTTTTGCCTGTTATGTAAGTTTCACCTAGTTTATAACATTCATCTAATAACCAGCACTCATAGTCAATCCCCATGATCACATTCTTGATCTTGTTCTTCCACCATGCATAGTTACTTCCGTTGAACTTTGGTGTCTTGCTATCATAACCAATGGCACCTAACTTTTGAGTACTCATACTTGACTTCTCTAGATATTACTCTTGCAAGAAGCCTTGGCTCTGATACCAATTGAAGGTTTTATGATACTCAAGAGGGGGGGTGAATTGAGTATTTCGTTCTATTACCAATTTTTCTTTCTTTTCGGACTTAGTATGAGGAACTAGTTGGGCTGGTTCCTGTAAGCAGCGGAATGTAAACAAAATAATAAAGGACACACAAAGTTTAACGAGGTTCACCCAACTCTGGGCTACGTCCTCCTACCCTATGTTCTTTTATTAATCTACTCCGAAAAACAAAGAACACGCTCACTCTGCTGTTTCCCTACTCCGGGAACCAGCACACCCCACACTCAACTCTGAATGTGCACTCGACTCACACTCGTAAGTCCAACTTGTGTTTGAACACACAAACACTCACCAAGCCTTCAACCCCTCTGTTGAATGCCTTCACAATATCAAATTTTCTCTCTTTTAATTTACTTCTAACAAGCTAATAAGAGAAGTTTATATGCTCGACTAATGCTCTTGTGTATGACTCAAAGTAGGGTTCTTATGTTGTTGTGTTTTCTCTCAAAAGTAAGCTCTTTCAATCCGTGGAGAGATGTGTGGAATTTAGAAGTATAGATGAGTATATATACACTTGTTGACCTTAACCCTAGTTTCCTTAAATCTCTCTACTTGCCGAGCAAGGCAAGATGGGATTTAAGGAAAGTATTTATCTTATTCGATTTGATCATAAGGATAGAATCGAACAAGATAGATACTCCTAGGTTTAAGGTAACAAATATATTCTCATCTATATTTCCAGCTGCAAAACATATTTTCAAAATATATCTTTTACAAAAATATTTTAGAAAAATTCTTTTTCAAAATCGCAGCCAAATTCCACTCAGGGACACAGCTGGTTCCCCAGCCTGGTTCCCTAAACGAGTATGTTATGAATTCTGTTCCAATCTTGTACCAGAATTCATACCATAACTCAGCACATATAAGCAACTCAAACCATAACATATAAGTCATACTACAGAGCATATTACATGAATTCATAGATTAAAAATTTGAGAAGTATTTCTTCTATTCTTCATGTAATCTTCAAGACTTTGAATCTTCCTTTGAATACTCAAATTTTGAGCACAACTTCTTTCTTCGAATGATTTCGAAAGGCTTCACACTTCAAGTATTGGAATCACCCCTATTACTGCACATATAACATGGTTAAGATGCAATAAAATGTATATGACTGTTTTTCAGTATAATAGTCAAGGACACAACTCCTACTAGTTCTGCACCAGTATATGTGCTTTGTGTTTATTCAGCTGTTCCCTGTAGTAAAACAAGTTAGTTTCAATATATACACAATAAGTATTAACTTGTCTGGGGAAACAGGTATCCTATAACAGCTGGTTCCCTAAACCAACTATTTTCACAATTAAGTGTTCTGTTCCCTGTATTGGTTTGTCATCACTCAAAACTTAAGGGACCCAACAATGTTGAAATGGAAATTTGGGGAATATGGAATGGGACTGGGTATGAGAATCAGAATGTGGGAATTTGTACAATAATCTCAATCGCTTGTTTGGCATGTTAGTTCAAATAAAATTGAAAATTTTAAATCTCATGTTTTTTGGTATGTGGAATTAAAATAGGGATTAAAATGAAAGTTTACCAATTTACTCTTTTATAATGGGTAAGGTATAATGTCAATAAATAGGTGGAGATATTTTAGTCATTTTATCAAAATAATCTTATTCCCACCATTATATTGGGTACCTAGAACATGGGGAATACAATCAAAAATTCAAAATAATCACATTCTCATTCCCACCCAAAATGAATTCTCACTCGTCAAACATGGGAAAAGCAAGACTGGGATTAATAATCCTATTCTCTCCCTCTGTTCCCATGTAGCAACACCCTGTAAGATCTTTGTGAGTTGCGCGATTTTATGCATAATATGTTTTCTTTGAAGATCAACCAATCAATAGAAGCCTTAGTCCGGTAATTATAGTTGATTACATGAACTAGAATTTATAATTTAGTATGGTCATTCACGTGTTTCTTAAAAGATATATTACGACATAAGTTAATAATCGTTATTCAAAGTAGTAAATGGACTTACATTTGGTTGGTTATGTACTATAGATCATCAAATGTATGTGACCTGGTCATTTATGCATGATCTAACATGTAATTAATAATATCTCTTGAAATCCTTAGTTGTTTATTCACGCATAATCGCTAAGATAATATCGTCAGATCTTTGTAAGTTGCGCAATTATACTTGATCCAGCAGGTAATTGATAATATCTCTTAAAAGTTGAAATCCTCCTGTCTGATTGATTAGTTGTTTATTCATGCATAATCACTGAGGTAGTATCATAATATCTTTGTGAGTTGCTCAATTATGCATGATCCATTTTCTTTATTTTATTTCTTCAAAGATCAATCAATCAATAGAAGCCTATTAGTCCAATAATTGGATCGGAGTCGATTACATGAACCTGAATTAATCATTTAATATAGCCAATTATGTATTTCTTCAAAGATACATTACATAAGTTATAATTGTTATTCAAATACACACGAAAATTAGACCCTCTTACATTGGAAAATTTATCCGATATCACCCTTCCTAAATATATCATATTCATGGAAATCCTTCCATGACTTCCTGTGAAATCTCTAATTCGTTTCAAGTTCATTTCCAAATCATGGTATTACACTATTGTTTCTTCAAAATTTGCAAAAATGCACTTCAATATCTCCTTTTTTTTCCTCCAATATTCATTTCATTCTATCTACCTCTCAATCATTTGAGTTTTGGTTATTGCCTCTGACAGGCTTGTCGCGTACCTATCAAAAATAACCTATTAAAACTAACTAATAATGTAGCTAGTGGTAACAGGGTCGAATCCACAAGGAAGCAGCAATTAATTATTAATTAATTAAAAGCATCTAGATTAGTAAAAGAACCTTTGTTTGAGTTATTTTAAGCTACAAATAATTAAAGCAATGAATTAACTATGACTAAACTATAATCAACTAAAGTCTAGGGCTATGGTTCACTATAACAACAAATCACAATAATTGGATATCAACAATTCAAAATAAGGCACAATCGAATAGGATCAAAGTTCTCTCGAATCGAATGAACCATAGAACTACTCCTAACCGTATCTCTCGACCTAGGATAGTCTCGTTCTACCTATTGATGTAGATCTTGTATTAAGTTTCAATCGCTAGATCTAGAAACTCGTGACTAATCTAATTATGCAATTAAGTCGTGCACTACCTAATTGAATAACATGAAGAACAATCAAATAGGAATTCGATAAATTGCCAAAGTATGAATTGAATCAAACCCAAAACATGCTAATTATATTGTTATAGATCCCCAATTGCCCTAGAAAGGAAACTACTCAATCATAATGCAATTAAACATAATAAAAGCAATTAAGAAAAACATAATTAGACTAATAACAAAGAATAAAGGAGTTTAGAGATTAAGAATAATACCAGAATCGCAATAATTGAAGAACTAATGATGAACTATTGAATAATTGAATTAAAACTAAAACTAGGGTTTTTTAGAGAGAAAAAGTAATTCTAAAACTAAACTAAAATCTAATAATCTAAAGTCTGAAGTTTACAAATTAGGAAATCTCTCTTTAAAAACTCTTGAATTCCCAAGATAGATGGCTTGCTAAAAATATAATTATATCCTTGTGAATAAAAGCCCAAATGAAGATAATTAAAATCGGTAAAATCGAGCCTGAACCGATCGGATTAGCCAAACCGATCGGGCTATCTTCCGAACGCCATATCTCGAGCTCTGGTTATCCAAATTAGGCATATGACCTATCAAATCGAAGCTCTCGAAGTCTAGTTTCCAATGCAATTAGAATCACACCAATCCGACATACGAAACGTGATTTATGACCAAAAGAGTGAGCATATGTCAAAATCGATGCTTCGCAACGATCATTTTTCGCGTAGCTCCACTCCTAGCTCCTCACTACTCCTTCTAAGGCTCCGTAGTGCTCGCAAATGAGTCCAAAATCACTCCAAATCAATGAAAGCAACCTAAAACTCATTCAAACACTAAACAAACACATTAGTAGCAAAGAGGGCCTTAACGAGGCCAAAACCATGCAAAATAGCAAGAGAATGGGGAGAAAAACCATATATCAATACAATACATCAAACTCCCCCAAGCCAAACTCTTGCTTGTCCTCAAGCAAGCTCATCTAGATTCTCAATTC
>SNQN01005848.1:4725-20943 GCA_008642245.1 Bassia scoparia
CAACAATGTTGTGAGGTGGTTTTAAGTATATACATTTGTTATACTAGTCTTTGGAAATGATTTGCATTGTCTGTTTCAATGTTATTAACGTTTTTTTTAAAAAGAAAGCTGATATATTTTTTTTGTATAGTATGTATTTATTTAATATGAGTATCTCGTAATTTTTTTGGTGCTAAGAGGGGCTAAACCCCAACAGAAAATAATATAGAATTAACGAGGATATGTGACACCGACGAGCATCACTTATCTAGGATTTAAGCTATTCTACAAGGGTGTTGGTACATGAGCAACTCAAGCACATTCACGATGCCTTGGCTAGCTAGCCAATTACGCTCCTTTCCTTCCCTGTTTCGCCTACCCTTAATATACGACCTTCAATGCTCATTTGCGGAATTAACGAATCTCTCGTGTTTTCGTGCAAAAAAAAGCTCTCTAAAAACCTAGCTTCAATTCCTACCACCATTTCACAAAACACAAATCACTCATTCAAACCTTAAATTCTCAATCCTTGTCAACTTTCGGATCGTTTCCATGCGAGACTAGAGTAATTCTAAACTATACAATCTAACCCATCTTTATTTTATGTTATCTTAACTACAACAATTACTTTGAGTTTATATAATCATAAAAGGTAGGAATTCATCTAGATTAGAATGTATTTGTAAGATGAAGTTAATCAAATCGCCTTTAACTTCATATTAAATAACTTTAATTTCTTTGTCTTTTTATTATCTTACTATGTATATTATTTTATTTTTTATTTATTTTATATTTATTTATTATTTTATTATTTATATATATATTATTATATTATTCTTATTTTATTTTTAATTTTTATTATTTATTATTATTAATTATTTGTAACTTGACAATTCTCTTTTGTTTTAAAGAACTCGTACGAAGACGAAAGTTTTTTTTGACTCTTATTTTTTTTTCGCTTTGTTTGATAAAGATTCATTTTTTTTTATTTGGAAGTAAAGCTGGAAATTAAATTAAATCGAAATGAGCCAACGTAAAAAAAGTTTCTAAAGAGGATTATGCCAAACACGCATACTAATGAAGGGGAGAGGAAAGGAAAATCTTATTAAAAAAATTAAAGTCGGAAAGGAAAAGAAATGGAAAAAAAATGATCGAAAAGTCTCTTTACAATCCCCCCACCCCCTCTTTTTTAAAACGCAATCTCCCCCTTTTATTTCCTCCAAAATTTGAGGGAATTTGGGAGGAAAGAATAAATATAAAGATAATAATTATAAAAAAAATACTTACTTCCTTCATTTGAACCAAAAAAGGGAAAATTAAACTTAAGTTTTCTTCCTTTCCACCCCCCTTCTCATACTTATGTCTAAACAAACATGAGAAATTAAACTTAGGGGCTGCTTCCAAAAAAAAAAAAAACTTAGGGACATTTTGGTTAGGGGAAACAAGAAAATGAAAGGGAAAGAACAACATAAGTTTCCTTTGACGTTGATGTTTGTTAAGTCCAAACAATCATTCCTTTYTCTCCTCTAATTCCCCCAATCCCCTCTGTATCCCATCCTAGCAAAACTCGCCCTTTAGGAACAGTAGAATGAATAGTTACAAGCCCAACTCCAATGTCTGCCATATTGTTTTTGAATAGAAGGAGCCTTAATTAGCAACCCTCACTTAGTCTCTAAAAAACCACAAACTGAAATGTGGTATTTATTCAAATTAAAAAATGCTTAATATTCCTATCTTTTAYAGGGTCATTCAACCCTCTCACATTCTAAGAGCAACAAATCATTGAGAGTGAATAGAAGAACCTAGTCCTTCACCAGGATCAACATAATGAGGTCCATCAATATCCCCCTCCAATTCTCCAACAACATCTACCTTACTTAATCGAAGAAGCTAGATAGTTATTAGTAGTGGGAAGCACGGGGTTGCCTTTATAAGGCTTATATCTAGCTTTCTTAGCCATAGTAGTACAAGCCAAAATGTCCACAGGAGGTAGCATTAAAATTGGAGTTACCACCTGCCTAGCATCAAAACAATCAGCTACATCCCCCCCAACAAGTACAACATCAGTACTCACAACCACAGGAGCTGACACTGCAGAAGGCTATTGAACCGGAGCTTCAGAAGGCTTAGGAACAGAAGGATTCTTAGGAATAGGATTATCCCCTACCTTCCTTGGCATCCATTGTTGACCAGGCTTCTTCTTACCCCCTTTGACACCATCCTCACATTTATGCCCAACCTCCTGACATTCGGTGCAATAGGGAGGGACCCATTCATACCAAATAGTTTGCTGAAAAAATATCACCATTAGGAGCAACAATAGACACATGCTTGGTTAAGGACTTGGTAACATCAACCTCCACAAGGAGTCGAGCAAAAGAGACCCGCAATTGCCTAGAAGTACATTCATTCGCACAAATAGGGGTTCCCAAAATACTACAAATTCTACTAAGGGAATCAAGACTCCAACAATTTAAAGGAAGATTGGGATGTCTAATCCAAAGAGAGATAGTTTTAAGAATGTCATCATTAAACTTAAAATTATTAGGAGTCTAAGGTTTCAAAATCACAGGTTTATCATTGAAGAGGTGAGGGTCTGGTTGCAAAACATTTTTCTTATCTTCAATAGACACAAATGGCACAATAAAAAACTCTTCATCATGCTTAAAAATATCAGGCTTGCAGCAAAATTCCACTTAGCAGCAATAAATTTGGTCAACATAGTAATAGAGGCGGTGGAACCCAACACAAAACAAATAATTGTAGTATGCCATTGCTGATTATACGCTGTCTCTTATACACATCTAGATGTGTATAAGAGACAGGGCTTAGACAGTTCATTAATAGAGGGTGGGTCCTTACCTGAAGCTGTTTGGCAGGGAGCATCACTATTCGACGAAGAAGTAACCAGAGATGGCTCAGAAGAAGTTGGAGTAACTATTCCATTGATACGAGAGGCTTCAAATCGATACGCTATAGACACATCATGATTGCTTCGGAGTAACATTACCTCACGTCTAGTGGCTTTCCAAATATAAGAATGTCCCAAATGAGGCGGAACATCCACCAATTCCTCCAGATCCATCGCATCCTCAACCGATTGCAGATTTGAAGGTTCACTATCATCTCCGCCAGTAGCACCACTTGCACGTTGCTGAAATTCCTTAAAGGAGATCTCTGTCAATCGAGTACCATCATTTGAGTGATGAGGAGATGATTTCTTTTTCTTTCCCATGATCGAAAGCATAACAATGGAGGAAAAACCCAAGTACCATGAAAATCACCCAATGGGAGAGAAAGTCAAAGCAAGTCAGATATGATATCTATTACTATTTGTTACACTTCTTTTTAAAGTAAAACACTAGCTCTATTTCTCTCCTCCCTCATGGGCCCCCTTATTTCTTTCTCTGTATCTCTTTCTTCCCAAAATTTTACCTAGGAGTCTTCAATTTTAAAAGTGTAACGACTATTTTGAAACGGAGTAAGTATATTGATTTACRTATTCGGTGCAAAATGCATCCACGTGACCACATATGCTAGTACGGTAGTATGAGAATTAAGTTCTTTTTTGTTGATAGGAAAGGGTAGGCTATAATATTAAAATTGTGGACAATCCAAAAGAATTACATCTTGAAGCCACACCGGACTTTCATCTTCCCAAACCTCATTACGGAGAGAATTCACCGCCCATTTAGTGAGACGGTGAGCTTAGCAATACATTCTCCGAAAAAAAAAAGAAAAGAGAAATTTCCTCAGGTAACCCTGAGGTTTGGCCTAATAGCTCTTATACACCCGAGATTTCAGGATAGGATCAGGTAACCCTGAGGTCATGGTATAATAGTTCACGTGACCCTAACCGTTAAAATTTAACTAATGCCGTTAGTTTTTGACTAAAACTGCTAGTTGTTGACTCAATTAACCCATAAAAAATCTTTAAAAATAAAAAGTTAATATAAAAACTCTAATGACTTCCTCCTCCCTCCTTCATCCTTTGATCTCCCTTCTTCCTTCAAACCCAGACCACCATCACTTCCTTCCTCCTTCGTCCCTGCTTCCCACCTCCTTCCTCCTTGCTTCCCACCTCCACCAATTCACAACAAAGACGACGACAACAACAACAACAATACGCAGCACCACCACCACCACCACAATAATTCACACCACCATCATTCCCCATTGCTCATTGCTCCTCCTTTAATATTCCTTCTACCACCATGACCCACAACAACCACCACCAGCCACTTAGGCAGACACACAAACCCCCAACCACCACCAGCAGCCACGCACGCAACCACGACGACCTAACATCGACAACCCAACAACCGCCTTGACGAAGAACAAAATGAACCCTGAATTTGGATTCATAAATCTCATTAAAACGAACCCAAAAATCAAACCAAAATGAAGAACAATTCGGGGTTTAAAATTTGGCGAAATTAGGTTACAAATTTGTGGTAATTTCAATTGATAATTTGGGCTAATTTCAATTGTTTTTTGGGGTGAATTCTGAAATTCGAACAAACCCCAAATTAGGTGAAATTCGAACAAAATTTGAATGGCTGGTGGCGGTGGTGGTGGTGTTATGGGCTGCGTGCTGGTGGTCGTCGTTGTTGTCGTGGCTGCGTGCTAGTGGTCGTTGCTGCTATTGGCGGTTGTTGTTATGGGCTGATGCCTGCTAGTGGTTTTGTTGAAGCAACACAACAACAGCAGGAAGGGACATCGAAGCAAATGGGTGTGTTGTTGTTGTTGCTTCGATTTTGTTGGTTCATGGTGTGACTGGAGGTGGCGGAAGGATGAAGGAGCTGAGGAAGGAGGTGGCGGTGGTTGTTGGGCAATGGTGGTTATGGTGGTCAATGGAGTCAAAGGGTCAAGGAAGGAGGGAAAAGGTTTAATTACTTAGTTTTATGTATTTATTTAGTTATTATTAAGGGTTTAATAGGTTATTTAGGTTAATTGGATGGAAAAGTAACGGTGTTAGTGTTTTTTAACGGAAAAGGTAACGGTAGGGTTACGTGAGCTATTATATTTTGACCTTATTAGAATTACCTGATCCTATTTTGAAACCTCAGGTGTATAAGAACTGTTAGGCCAAACCTCAGAGTTACCTGAGAAAATTTCCAAAAGAAAAATGAGAATTAAGTTCCAAAACCAAGCAAACTGAGAAAATTTTGGCGAATAAAATAAAATAAAATAAAATAGTTCAACCTGAAAATATAACAGTAGTAAAGAAAGAGAGAATTAGAGAAGAAGGCTTATCCAAAAATCTGTTCATCTTCACTCACTCTCTGCTCTCTCTTCTCGACTCACAGCCATGGCTACCACTTCAGCAACCCTTCATTCTCTCTCCTCTTCTTCTTCTTTCTCTCTCACCAACCATTCCTCTCATTTCTCTGCTTCTTCTTTCACCTTCCCAATTCCCAAGAAAACCACCCAACTTTCTTGCTTCCCCTCCAAAAATCCAATCTTTATTAACMCAATTCAGTTTCATGGCTCCTCTAATGTGGGCATCATTGCTTCTGCGCATTCCCAAAAAAGCTTTAATCTTTCTGGTATGTACACTTTTTGTCGTTTGCAATTTGTTAACCTATRCTTTATCAACTCTTGTTTGCTCATAAATTGTTGAAAGATTATCAATTGTTACTCTTTTGTTTGATTAATTTTCATTGTTTATAGTATATGGGTATAGGAGTGGTTGATTATCGATTTTGCCCTTTTCAATTGCATAATGAGCTGAAAAAAATTGGTTTTTTTCATTATTGAATTATGGTTACAATTTGAATTGGGTAATTATCTCTCACAAATTAGGGATATACTATATGTTGATTTAAGGAAAATTGTGCTGGGATTTTGCTCTGCTTGTTTGAATTTTGAAGATAATTATGTCTGATTCAAGCATTGTTATTATTGTTTCAAAGGGTTCGAAAATTTGATGGCATTTTCTGTAGAATTTCAAGATTGCTAATATACTCAGTCAAATCCAGTGGATGCTTTAGTGAGATTTTTTTTTTTTTGTAGAATTTCACATGTGCTATACTGAAACTCTGAATTTCTGGGAAAGAGTAAGGCTCCATTCATGGATTTAATCACACAGTCATCCATCTGATTAGAAAGAGGGAATCGTTGCGCTTAAGTTGGAGACTCGTTCCACGTTTTGTTTGGGAATAAGTTGGATTATGGTTGCACATTTTAGAGCTTTATTAACAAAGTATGGGTGTATCTTTAAAATGTTTAGATAAAACAGAAAATTTTCCTTTCTGGATGAGGGACTGTTATTGTGTTTTGTAAGAGCTGCCTTAATCATTGAATACATGATGAAGTATTTCCTTTGTTATTTGCAATTAGATGGCTGGGTTTCCTTTTTTATTTGCATTTAGATTCCCTTATATGGTCTAAAGTTTATGGTTAGGATATTTACCATTTAGGAGTATTCTCATGGTAAGGGAATGAGTGCAAGAGATGAATACCTGCCTTCTTGATGGATATTTGTTCTCAGGAGGTTTATAAAGTTATAAACTTATACTTTGTTTGGATTGAAGGAGATGGAAGGAAAGGAAGAGAAGAGAAGAGAAAGGGATCGACACAATTTCTCTTGTTAGGTTAAAAGGTTTGGGGAAGGACGAGGAGGGACTCATTTTCTCTCCTTCCTTAATAAGCATATTCTCTCCAAAGTTGGAGAGATTTGTAGGGAAAATGCAGCTGACATCTTCCTTCCGTTTCCTCCTCTTGCCCTCCTCCTTTACTATTTAAACATAGCATAAATGTATCTCCTGATGAGAAATTATAAATTCTGCTATTTTCTGTCATGATACTTTTAGCTTATTCTCTTTATATTGTAAGTGGATTGATGCTTGATTGTTTGGTGCTTCGAAGAAATAATGACAGGTTTTAGGCTCCGTTTGTTTTGACGGAAAACATTTTCCCGGAAAATGATTTTCCTCTCTCTTTTAGTTTTCCTTTGTTTGTTTTGGAAAGAGGTGGAAAGTCATTTTCCTCAAAGGAGAAAATGTCACCTTGGAAAAGGAAAATCATTTTCCTTTTGTAGAGAAGGAATGCCACAATTTCCTCTCCACTTCTTACATCTCCCTTATTTATTCCCCATCCTTCCTTCATTTCTATTACATTTTTCATTTCCTTCATGAGTTTTCCTCTAATCAAACAAGCAAAGGAAAACTTTTTCCCTAGAAAATGATTTTACATGAAAGTTGTTTTCCTTAGAAAATGATTTTCCATTAAAATTGTTTTCCTTCAAAACAAACGGAGCCTTAATCCTACGTTATAGATCCCTTTTGCCTTTTTTTTTTCCTTAGTATAGGCTTCAATTAATGTGGTTTAGCAGTGTAACAGATGGTGTCTTCTTCCTAGAAATATTTTATGTATTTTGCTTGACATAGGGGATACATTGTCTTAACCCAAACAAGCCACTGTAATTGAATGTGCATTATTGGAATGGTATAACATATGCAATCTTAGTGATGTTTCTCTCTCTTGCAGCCTTGTGCGTGTCCCAATACTTTGCAATACTTTCTTGAGTGTGTGCGTGCGTGTGTGTGTGTGAAAATAGAAAGGAGGAATTCATGTGCATTATTAAGTGCTTACAGAGTATGAGAGTTTATACATTGTTTTAACTTATTCTTGGCACCCATCTTTTGATTGATCTTGGCGGTACACCATGCAGGTTTGCCTTCTGCTTTTTATGAAGCAGATTATCGAATTCATATTATTCGGTTAGTAAGTGTAGCGAAGGAATCACAACACACACACACACACACCACACACACACAAAAAACAATAAAGGAGGTTATATTCAACAAACCGGTTGTATCTTAGGTATTATGTTGGTCTCTTATCTAGTGCTAAAATACAGCAATAGGTGTTTATGATCAAAGTCGAGTTCCGTGCTTAGGGCATCTTGATTCGACTTGCTAAGGATTTCGAGCCAATCTCGAATGGGTTTGCTCAAACAGTTCGAAGCTATTGATCAACTTGAGTTGAGCTTTCGACTGAGTTGGGTCCTGTGTAAACTTATGACTATCTTGTATCTGTACACCTGTTTATGAATAGCACACGAGTATTATATTTTTGTTATTTTTAACTCCTTAGAATACCCATATGATTTTCCAACCCAATTCTGAATTGGGTTGGCTTCAACAAGTCGAGCTTGATCAACTTGGTTGAGCTTTTGACTGAGTTGGTCCTGTGTAACTTTGAGCTCTTGTTATCTGTAGCACCTGTATGTAAGCACACGTATTATATTGTTGTCTATTTTACTCTTAAGAATACCCCAATATTGGATTTTTTCCAATTTCCGTAGTTTTTGAGTCGAAGTTATTGCTCAACCTAGCTCGTTAACATCTCGAGTTAAACCGCACTCGGTCAAATCTGTCATTGAATCGAGTTCACTTAAGTGCTCGCGAGTTGTCTCATTTGATGTCCTATCACCCCTACAACATTCCCATGGCTGTTCTTTTTTTGAAACAAATTGATGTGGGATGCGGCTGCGAACAGATAAGTCCAACTACAATGAATAGTCCCTGCCTCCCTGTAAATTTTGTGGAGATAACTTATATTCTTTTCTCTGTTAAACTTGGGAAGATAAACTGTTTGAAGCCTGTCACGTTGTCAGATTAATTCATGGTAGATGTATCAGTATCTGACAAACGCATAGGCACTTTTGTACTTTGAGTTTAACTGGCGTGAACATTAGTTTTTGAAATGTTATTTAAACAAAATTCAGCATGCTGTTTTGCAGATGTCTCCAGTGGAAGAAGCAGCTCCGTCAGGATTTGCTGGTGTCAGGGCCACTGAAGCAGTTG
This sequence comes from Bassia scoparia, assembly GCA_008642245.1. NCBI lineage: Eukaryota > Viridiplantae > Streptophyta > Magnoliopsida > Caryophyllales > Amaranthaceae > Bassia > Bassia scoparia. The sequence goes on from SNQN01005848.1 coordinate 13,518, forward strand.
CACCAACAACAAGAGGAGGCAGCGTCCTCTCAAACCAAATCCTCAAAAAAAGATAAAAAAGAAGTACCCGAACAAATACTTGTGTGTCTAAGATCCTCCAAGCCCCCATCCAACTGAAGCCGCAATAAAGACATCGCAACGCAGAATGCATTGCTTCTTCACCGTTGATGTCGTGCTGATAAAAAGATGATTAGAGATGCTGTTAAGAACTTTTTTGGTGTGAACATTCGAAAAGTAAATACTTTGATCAGGTAAGCTCTGAGATTCTTTCTTTTGGCAGTTAAGCTTTAGATCTTAATATACAACATTTGTTAACCAATCTCCATCCTTAACAAAAAGGAAAAGAAAAAGGAAAGGAAAAGTTACCAATGCCATCAAATTCCTCTATAGCTGCTGGATTATTAGTTATTTAGTTCTATTGTTTTCTTGTAGAGAGATTAGATGTGTGGCCAGAACGAGCAATCTGATGCTGATTACTGCATAACATGCTTTCAGCTACAAATATGTGATGTTATGTCACAGTTTTTTTTTTTTTTGTTGTTTTTTTGTTTTTTTAGGGCATGTGCTTGCGATCCTTTCTGTGATAGCAATGCCATTTTGAACTTATGCATTTTCAACTATATCTTTTCCCATCTTACCATTTCTTTAATAGTTAGGTTTTGTAGCTAAACACTTCCATCATTGATATTGTTTTTCTTCTGTGTTTTGCAGGCCTGATGGAACAAAGAAAGCATTTATTATGTTGAGTAAAGAATACAATGCTTCAGATATCGCGAAGAAGATAGGAATCTTCCCCAGCAGTAGCTGATTTTGAAAGTTAGATGTATAGTTATGTTCTTCTTTAGCCTGTCTTGGTGAGGACAGCTGTGTTGGAGCCTGGTTCGGAGGTAGGATGACTTCTAATTTGCAATTAGCAAGTTTTGCATCAATAGTCTTCCAAATCTTCAGCTTCTGTAAGGTGAATGTTTTCTCCTTTTGTCTACTTTGTATCACTCAACTCAAGTGCGTCAACTTTCATTTACTGTGCATTGATATTATTACCCTTTAGTTTTCTCATTCTTTTTTTTTCTTTTTTTTTTTTAGCACTACATTTTCCATTCTATATTTCTGTGTTATTGTATTGCTAATGTTTAAGCTTCTACAAATTACTGAATGGTTGTAGTTCGGATTATTCAAGATAATGCTTTCAATCTGATCACTTTAGCTGGCATGATGTGCATGTATTAGGCTATGGACATAATCTTGGACATTCTTGATTGCATCATATTTTTGTTCTTCCTACTTCCACCATATCCCTAGGCMCTATCTATTATTTTTTGGTGTAAAGAGAGCCACAAAGGGAAATTGATGTAGACAAGATTAGATCCTAGGTCTTCGGTACCACCCAGTTAGATTTAACAAATTAAGCAAGTTTCCTTGAGTTTAACCAATTAAGCGAGTTCCTACATCCACATCATACCCCCTACCTCTCCTTTTCCCACATAAGCCAACCCATTAGTCCAACTATCTTTTGTCTCCTCTAATATGATTGGCTCTCCATAAAAAACCCTAATATATACTAGTATCTCACTATCTCCCTCTCTTTCCTAGTTTGTCTACTATGTGTCTGATGCTAAGTGAGATGAACATTACATACAGACTACAGAGGATGCTGCTCAATGGAGCAGGTTTAGGATGTTGGCCATGGGTCATCTGAGTATCTGACTGAGACCTTTTTTGGGTTTAATTGGCTGCAACATGAAATTATTTGACTTGTGAACTAGTGATCCTAGAAATCTTTTCACATAAATTGTTTATTTTTGCATCTGAACAGAAAATTTACAAGGAGCAAGGATGATACCATTTTGGTGATCATACTAATGTCTCCCAGTTCTTAGGATGACTAGAACACAAATATAACGATAAGAAAACCACACTATACATAGAAAGAAACATAGAGTTTTAATGGTCATTTCACATTTCTGGTAGATCTATGATATTCTTAGCACTAAGGCAGAGAGCATTCTTCTTGTAGATAGTGATGCCAGGTAAGATATCCATGTCAATATCTTCCTTCTTCATAGGAGGAGGCAATTCCCAGTCAAAAAACAASAGTAAATTTGCAAGTGCTAGCTCAATTGTCGTAACTCCCATTAACATTCCTGGGCAACCTCTTCGCCCTGCTCCAAATGGAATCAACTCAAAATCTTGCCCTTTAAAGTCAATAGGACTCCCTAGAAATCTTTCTGGCATAAAAGTTTCYGGRTTTTCCCAACTTTCAGGRTCCCTTCCGACTGCCCAAGCATTTATAAAGACTAAAGTGTCACGCTCAATTTGATACCCTCCTAAGGTACTATTCTGTATTGTTTGCCTAGGAAGCAACAGTGGAGTTGGTGGGTGTAGTCTAAATGTTTCCTTAACGACTGCCTTAAGATAAGTGAGGTGATGAAGTTGYTCTTCTTGCATCATGCTACTTCTCCCTTGCTCTTTAACCGTGTTTCTGACCTCTTCTTGCACTTTCCTCATTATATTTGGGTTCCTCATGAGCTCTGTCATCGCCCAAACCATTGTTGCTGCACTTGTATCAGTTCCAGCTATGAATATGTCCTAGAGAGGGAGAAAATTTGAGAAATTAGATATTTTCCCCCGATGATATGTGGATCTTTTAAATACAATACAATTCTTTAGTAGATTGCAACTAGAGGCTATCCAAATTTGATTAAATTTTACTTCAGCTAGAATGACTTAATCAAGATATGTATTAAAAGTAAAAAATCACTATCATGATTACTAGTATATATTATGAATCCTAAAAAATTTATTTTAGCTAACTGCATTTAGTCAAAAGGATTTGTTCAATTTTTTGTTTGTTGGATTATTATAATCTTATACTGCTAAAACTAATGAAATAATAATATAATGAAGTTTCAAGAGGAATACTTCCCATTTTGGATTTGTTTTATTAGTATATAAGATTATAAGATAATAAAATAAGATTGATGATTAAGGTATGTAACTCATACTTTCATGTTATATTGTGAGGAAGATAAAAGATTTTTATATCCAAATTTTTATTTGGTATCAATTGAGACTAATTTTTTTCATGGATTGATTGCTATTGCTCTTTTTGTAGATATTTATTGATAGACCGAGTTATTTTGGAGAGAGCTTTTTATTTATGATTTCCCCCCAATTTTATCAAAAAGACAGTTTTGGGATTAAGCCATTAAGGCTTTGTTGTTGAAGACCGGGGGGAATTAAAATTGAAGCATCACGTGAAATCCTGCCTTTTGTTTTAGTATAAAGTAATACCTGTWGATAAGGTTTTATGACTCTTGGAAATTTATCCTTCAATTAAGTAATTAGTCAACCTAATCTCAATTAACAATTAGATTTTGCCTAGTCAAGTATTGAACATTATTTAGCACAGACCAAAAATATTAGATGCAAAATTATAGCAAAAGTTCTAGGTTAGATGTTACCAATAGTACTGATTTGATATGATCCGAGGTAAGTTTAAATGGCAGGTTATCTTCTTCGCGAAGCTGTAGTAGAACATCAAGAATGTCATGTTGGTCTGATTTGTGCTTGTCTGAGTCTAGATGATGATTAATAAGATCTTGATTAAAATCATCAAACACCTTGAAAACTCTCTCAAGTTTACTTGATGCTCCACTTATCTTATCAAYCCACCCYGTATATGGAAAATAGTCTGCTAAGAAGAAGGTTGCYGTCATGGCTTGGGTCTCATGAAGGACACCTTGAAATCTACTTGTTGTAACATCATCATTGTAGTTCTTGCTAAAAGCAATCCTACATATGATCGAGTTTGCAACAGACATTAGCAATGCACTCAAATCCACAAGCTTAGACTCTGAAGAGAAAGAGGAAATAACACTAATCATTCGACGAACTTCYTCTTGTCGAATCCAAGAGAAAGATTGCACCCTTTTGGCRCTAAAGAGATGGGCGACACAAATTTTCCTCATCTCTCTCCAGTACTCATTGTAGGGTGCAAAAGCCAAATCTATGTGATTGTAGGACATTTTTTGCATTGAAACAAAGGATGGCCTACTGCAAAACACATGATCTTGKGTTTTTAACACTTCTTTGGCCAACTTTGGTGAGGAAACTACAATTGCTGGTACAAAGCCGAGTTTCAAATAAATGAGGGGACCATATTTTTGGGACAGTTCAAAGAAATATATATGAGTCCTTGAGGGATCGAATTGGTGAAGGTTGCCGATTAGCGGCAACCCTCTTGGACCGGGAGGGCGGTCACGATGTTTTGATGGTTTTTTTGAATGCCGATAGAAGAGGGTAAAGACTGGTGCAACAAACAACAGTATTAGCAACAGTACTGCTGTAAGTGGTACCATATTTGCTACTTTTGCTTAACTATGAGTAGCACTGCTGTGTATTTGTTTAGCAGTCAACCTTATATACCCATATATGACATGAGCARTGTTGAACTATTTTGGCTGTGATTATTCAAATTAAAAAGTAATARTTTAATGCATTTTCTAATTTGTACAACATTTCTTTTCATTATGTTGTAAAATATTACCGAGGGAAAGACTTCAGCAACAAATAACAGAAATGGTTAGCTAATCTGATGTGAACTTACTTAATTTTGATCCCAGAAAATATTAAAGTATGTTTTATAAGCCCAAGTCAACATTATAAAATTTCAAAGCTTCAATTTTTTAAATACATAATTGATGTTGACTACTTCTCAATATGAATCTCCACTTCATAGTGATTATTGAATAATGCTTGTGCTTATCTCAAGTTGGAATGGGCAATATATAGAAATAATTTAGCATAGTCCTGATTATGACTTGACATGTTTATTCATTATTCGTGGGTTTGGACCGAGGGTGTTGATGAGTATAACTCCGTTGGTTAACTTAATGTGATACTTCAGGTGATGATTAAACGGGTTGATATGACACCAAACCTTTAAAATTTCAACTTTAGCAGGTAAGAAATGACACAATATGCAATTTCGACCTAAACTTGACTGGAAGCATGTTTTAGTTGAGAGTTTTGACAAGTGAAGTAATCGGCTCACACAACACAAAACATGTTTCTAAACAAGTCGGTGTAGAGGTTGTAGACTTGGAACCCATTTGGCCATTTATGTACTACGTAGGCTGGCAAGAGCCGCAACACATGTACCACCAGCTCAATCCTTGAATAATATGAATATGATACCACTAGTTTGTTATTCTGAATTTCTGACCACAATTTTTTTCTGACTAGTTTGAATAATATGAAGGATTTAAATGGTTTGTTTTACAGAAGTCAAATGTCAAATACAGTATTTAAAAATTAAAATTTCAAAGTACAACAGCAGAGGAATATAATACTATAATGTACGATTGTACGATCTATAAAAAGTACAATTGTACCAAGTGATGAAGTATGAAAGTGAATAATCTGATTTGTCGTTTATGAGATAATGAGATATTGTGAACTAATACGACGTTGATTGATATATTTTCTGCTTAATTTTAGTTAAATTTCGACTTATTTTACATGACCAAAAATTTAAATATAAACATTTTAGGCTATGTTACTCGGATTTACTGTAGACAAAGTGTCAAATTAGACACGAGAATTCAAACATTGGACTCATCATTTTTTTTTTGTTGAAAAAATAAAGTTTTTAATTAAAAATCAATTGTTCGAGTATGAGTATTAGTGTTCCACACGTGTTGTRTAGTCATRAGTATGTGAGATATATGAAAGAGTCTAAGTGACATTGATTCTAGGTATATAAAATATCGACAATAAGTTATATATGTTTGGGATTTTGGGTTTAWCAAAATAAGTTCAAAGCTTTATAAATTTGTATTTTGACCAATTCAAGTTAAAATAGCCTTGTGCAATATGCAGAAAAGGACCTGCGAGCACACAACAATGCAAGGTGAGCTTCTTTTAGCATTTTTRAATTTGGTAGAGGAGGTGAATTGATTGCCAACTCAATAGCTATAAATAAAGTATAACTTTATATAAAAGACACCCAAAGTTGGGTTAAACTATAAAGAATCTACCAGCGTTATCTAGTCTCCCTTGTATGGGCTATGCACAAAACTTATTAACCGATATGTCTCACACATGTACAAGATCAACTTTCAATATCTATAAATAAATACGTAGTACAACTTTTTATAAAAGACGTCCAAACTTGAGTTAACTCATAAATAATCTACCAGCGTTATCTAGCCTCACTTGTGTGGGAGACGCACAAAACTTATTAACCGATATGTCTCACACAATTACAACATCAACAAAAATTTTGGGAAACCCTCAACACACCACTCATCTTCATCAATCCACCCATAAACTGGAAAATAAATGCTGACAAAGAAGAAGAAGCGACAGAGCATGGCTTGAGATCTCCGATAGGAGGCCTTGGAAATTTAGCTCCTCTTACTTAACAGGCTCATTGCACAGTTTATTCGCTAGAAACCAATTTCTACATATGATTCGCGAGTTTGATACAAGTCGACAGTAGCAAGTCATCTAAATCCACAAGCTCGGGACTTTAGAGGAGCCGACGAAATGACTGATCTCATCTTAACTGGTCGAATAACGCTCTTCTTGTTCTAACAGTATGAAAAGGACGTACCCTTTGGAGCTAAACGCAGATGCACGACACAAATCTCCTCATTCTCCTGTCCACACACTCACTGTTAGGTAGCACAGCCCAAATTAAGCCATTGTCACAGACAGTTTTGCTAGCAGCTAAAAGAGGGTGGCTAGACTACAGAATAGATACTTGGGGATTTTCAACACTTCCTGGCTAGTTGTGTGGTGAAGAGACTACAACTTGCTTAGCACTAAAGGGCCAGAGTTTCAAGGTAATACCGAGGAGGTGGCGTATTTTTTGGAAAAGTTTGAAAAGAAGATATATGTGTGTTTTCATAACGATCAAGATTTAGGTGTAGGTTTGCCGTTGACAGGCAACCCTTTTGGAGCGCAGGAGCCGATGCAGTACCTGGATCTTCGAGGGAGGGGCTACCAATACTGCTGCCAACAAACAAACAACCTAGAGCTTGCAAACGCAATCACATTGTGAATATTCGCAAGTAGCTTAACAGCTTACTGTAGTGTGTTAACACTGTGATAGCTTGAAACTTGAAAGTATGTTTTTAAGTTTAACCTGAAAGTTTAATAACACGCAACAAAATATATACAACAAACAAAATAACTTAACAATAATAACAAAAGGACATAAGTACATATTAATAAGAACTGAGGCAATTAAAAGCTAAGAAACACGGTAACCCTATTTTCCCTTTTTTTGGTGTTCAGAGATCCTACGATAGTACGGGGATCGAAAATCGATTTCATAAATATCCGGTTAATAAACTAAAATGCGGGAAAGGGAATGCGGGACGCCCTAGGCAGGCCCGCGTTTTAAGTTAACCTCTGAGCA